>LPNX010809412.1:537518-588483 GCA_001517045.1 Pseudotsuga menziesii | reverse complement strand
TAAACAAAATTACTTATCTGCAAAAACGAAAGGAAACTGCTGAATATGTACAAATAGAACCTTCGGTTGTTCAGGGGCCCTTCTCAACAATAAGAGGCTAGTCTAAGTCAATTAATTACTTCACAGAAGACTGAAACATGCATACACAACTGAAAATAGATTTTTATTCAGTTTGAATAGAGTTTTTTACAGAGTCTATTCGCCGATGACTAGCTACCCAACTCTCAGTAAGAGGCTGGTATATATAGCTGCTTACAGAGATGAGCAAGTCGACCCTTTAGTGGTCGACTGCTTTCTAAATTTAGTAAATCATAAAGGCATATAAAAAATCAAACTCCAACGCATAGCATATTCCTTCTTCAGTGTGAACAAAACTCCTCCAACGTGCATCTGGTTCTTTTCAACATGGACGTGGCATGATATGGTCTGCCTGCTCCTCCTTTAACGTGGACTGATATTCTCTAGCGTGCATGATGGCAGTGTGTTGGGTAGCGAGGAGCACACAAGGGCGAGTCTCTAGAACGCAAGTCGTTCCTCATTCAAGCGCATAGATTGGTGATGTGATGGTGAGAAAAGGCGTCATGACAGTGAGCCTTCTAAATTGATGAGCGTCTCCAACATACAAAGATGTCGACTGCAGGTGGGTTGCGAATCTGTTTCGACGTTTAATTCTTGAGAGCTTTTATCATAAACAATGCATTTCTTAATTAATGAGCTGAGTGGTGAGCTGCATCATAAGCTGGACAATAAGCTGAATGCGCCATCTGTTTATTTGGTTGTGAGCAAGATGGATAGTCAGCTTAATGCATGGCTGAATTCTATTGGTTGGGTGTTGGGTTATTTTGCTGAGTGCCTGGTTTAACTATGGATGGATTTTATTTGCTACACCACTATCCATTTCATGACTATGCGAGAGTTCTATTCCCTATCCATGCGTGAATTATTCCACAGCTTGTTCATAACATAAATCCTACAAAAAAAAGATATGCGTTAGTTTTATATCATGGCATTATGATTTAAGAAGATAAGGGCATTACATTATACAAATGGTTCATGGAAAGCCAACGGAATATATTTACATTGTTTTATTCTAAAACAAAAGGAGGACTATATGAGGTGAAATAAAGTGGCTCATAGTTCCAAGTTTTATTTCATATTAAAGTTTATATGGATTTATTAAGCATATTTAACAAATTTATAATGCATATTTTATTAGGATTTGAAAATAATTCATAATTTATTAAGCAAGTTTATATTAAAGTTTATAATGCATATTTTATATGGATTTGAAAATATATTAAAGTTTCATTTCTTAAAGTTCTAAGTGGAACTATTTAATTCAATTGAATAATGAATGGTTTTATATTTAACATTTTTCATTTTCCATAGTTTAAGAAATCATAATATTTTAAATGTATTCCCTCTTCGATTACTTTAATACATTACAAATTAATGGGACAAAGTCTTAACATCAACCCATGATTCTAGTTATGTATATGCAAGTAGTATGGAATCAGTGAGGACCAAAAGATAGAGACAAGTCAAGTCAAGAAACCAATAAGGAACATGTCATCAAAACTAGTGCGGAACTTAGGACCAAAAGAAGGGGTTGAATGGAGTGCCAAAATGTGCACTAAGTGAAATAATACATCAAAAACTATGAATTAAGCTTCTTTTACATTTATAAGTTATAATTGATGAAAACATAGTAAAAGATAGACAAATTAAAGATAGATGTATTAGATTTCGGTAAATAGGATAGGAAATTAATGTAAATACAACCATTATAAAAGACAATTTCGAGGCCCAACAATAATACAATACCATACATAACTGTATTACAATTCTTTTCTTTTATAGGGGAAATACCATAGGAAAATACTACAGTTAACCCAATACAATGGGTCCGCAAAATTGTTGGCCAACAAACATCCCAAAAAAAATTCTCGGGGGTGTCGCCCTTGAACCCCCATTTCTCGGGGACGCTTCCCCTGAACCCCAAAGTTGGGGAATGAGAATACTGTAAACCTGGGGTACAAACATAGCTAAATAATATCTCTCGATCTAGAAGATCAGGCTCCACAACCAAAATCTCCAACTTGGAGACAGATCACAACAACTCCACCACTACTGCACTTGTTGGACTATGCTCTGGACCTTAGAATTGGAAAATTTATTATTTCCACCTTCATGATTGAAGGCCAACAAAAACCAAGAAGGAACTCAGTTTCTCTCTAGTTACTCTCTTCGACAACATGTCTGCAGGATTCTGGCTAGTATGTATCTTTTCCAATTTTAACAGTTCTTCATCTAGAACATATATTATGAAATGGTACTTGAGCTGTATATGTTTAGTCTTAGAATGAAAGGATGAGTTCTTTGCAAGATGAGTGGAACTCTGGCTGTCACTGTACAACCTTCTATTCTCCTTCTTCTTACCCAATTCCTCCTTGAACCTTTGTAACCAAGTTATCTCCTTACTAGCCTCTGCAGCAGCAACATACTCTGCTTCCATTATTAAAAGTGCAAGAATCTGTTGCAGTTTTGAAAATCCAAATTACTTATGTTCTATCCACAATAAAAACATACCCTATGGTGCTCCTCCTGTTGTCTTTATCACCAACCATATATGCATCAACATATCCCTGTAGAACAATGCCTGAACCTCCAAAACATAATGCATGAGAAGTGGTACGTCTCAAACACCTAAAAATCTTCTGTATTGCTTTCCAATGCTCTTTACCTGGATTATTCATATACCTTCTCACAACTACCACTGCATGTGCAATATATGACCTTGTGCACACCATGGAATACATCAAGCTTCCAGCCGTTAATGAATAGGGAATCCTGGACATGTAATCTATCTCTTCCTGTGTCTCTGGACACATCTCCTTACTTATTTTGAAATGGCTAGCTAAAGGTGTACTAAATGGTTTTGCATTCTGCATTCTACACCTTTGCAACACATTTTCTATGTACTCACCTTGAGACAACGCCAATTTGTGATTTTTCCTGTCTCTTGTTATTCTCATACCAAGGATTTGCTTTGCAACACCCAAATACTTCATCACAAATGATTTAGCTAGTTTTCTTTTGAGCACATTTATATCCTACATGTTAGACCCTACAACAAGCATGTCATCCACATACAATAACAAGATAATATATCTTTTTTTTTTATAGCCTCTTGAAATAAACACAATGGTCAGAATGACATTTATCATAACCTTGTTCTGTCATAAACTTATCAAATTTAAATACCACTACCT
Organism: Pseudotsuga menziesii; assembly: GCA_001517045.1. Lineage (NCBI taxonomy): Eukaryota > Viridiplantae > Streptophyta > Pinopsida > Pinales > Pinaceae > Pseudotsuga > Pseudotsuga menziesii. The sequence continues at coordinate 585,211 of LPNX010809412.1, read as the reverse complement.
TGTAGCTTTCTTTAGGCCATACAAGCTCTTCTTCAACCTGCAAACCAAATTCTTCTTCCCTTTGACCTCATACCCCTGTGGCTACTGCATATAAATGTCTTCCTCCAAATCCCCATGGAGAAAGGTTGGTTTTACATCTAATTGTTCAAGATGCAAATCTTCTACCGCCACTAGACTTAAAATAGTTCTAATTGAATTCATTTTAACAATAGGAGAAAATATTTGATCAAATTCTATACCTTTATTTTGTGAAAACCCCTTTACAACAAGTATAGCCTTGTACCACTTCTTGCCTCCATCTTCTTCTTTCAACCTGTAAACCCATTTATTTTGCAATGACCTTTTTTTTGCAGGAAACTGAACCAAATCCCAAGTCTGGTTTCTTACCAATGAGTCCATCTCCTCATTCATGCCTTGCTCCCACTTCTTTCTAGTTTCTACCTATATTGCCTCTTCATAACATTCTGGTTCACTAGAATAGGTCATCAATAAATAATACGATGAAGGAGAGAATCGGTCAGGGGGTCTACTTAACCTGGTAGATTTTCTTATAGTTGCAGGAGTTTCAGGTACCTGCTATTGTTCTTGATTTTATAGTGCCTTTGGAACTTCATTTTATTTGATTTCATCAAGCACTGTGTACTATGTGTTTTCCTTTTTCACTTTCTTTCCTTGCAACTTATCTTTGTACATAAAATTTTCATTGAATATTACATCTCTACTCCTAATAATTTTGCGATTTTCAAAATCCCATAAGAAATAACCAAAATCATCAACCTCATATCCAATAAAGTTACTTTTCTTGGATTTAGCTTCAAGCTTTATTCTATCATATTTATCAATATGGACAAATGCTTCACAACCAAAAGTTCTTAGAAATGAGTATTTTACCTATTTACCTGTCGATGCCTTCTCTGGAATCCCACCATCCAAAGCACTTGAAGGACCTCTATTTATTAAATAAACAACAGTGTTTATAGCATCATCCCAAAATTGTAAGGGCAACCCTGCATGCAATCTCATACACCTTGCACGCTCCATGATCGTTCTGTTCATCCTTTCTGACACACTATTTTCTTGTGTTTTTCCAAGGACCGTCTTCTCTCTGTGAATCCCATTGCGTGAACAGTAATTGTCAAACTCCTTGCTGCAGTATTCACCTCCATTATCATATCTGAGACATTTCAACCTTTTTCTTGTCTCATTCATAGCCAAAGCTTTCCACTTATTAAAAGTATCAAACACATCAGATTTTTGTCTAACGCAATTAACCCAAGTTTTCCTAGTTACATCATCAACAAAAGTAACATAATAACGAGAGACACCAAGAGATTGTACCCGAGATGGTCCCCATACATCTGTATGGAAAAGCTCTAAATTTTCACTTTTCTTTTGTTTCCCAACCCTGAGAAATCTAACTCTCTTCTATTTTCCATGAACACTGTTCTCACAGAATTCCAAACTTACCTACTTCAGATCTGGAAGCAGTTTCCTTGAGTGGAGAATCTACATCCCCTTCTCACTCATGTGGCCAAGCCCAGTGATTCCACAATGTCGCACCTATTTCTGTGGAAGCTACAGAGATAGAATAATTAGTATCATGAGGACATAAATACAACATACCTACCCTATTTCCTTTTTCTATTACTAGTGATCCTTTAGTGATCTTCCACCAGGTTTCTCCAAATGTAGACAAACAACCTCTATCTCCCAACTTCCCTGTTGAGATTAGATTTATTTTCATAGCAGGAATATGCCTTACATATTTTTGCAGCCATTCACTTCCATTATTTAAATTAATCCATACCTTACCCTTTCCAACAATTTTACATTATTCATCATCCCCCAATAAAACATGTCCAAAATAACCTTGAACATAATCATGAAAGAATTTCCTATGGGGTCTAGCATGATATGAAGCCCCTGAATCTACTACCTAGTAATCGCTAGTATTATCTAATGTAAGAATCAAAACATCTTGTAACACATCAACTGCTACATTCGCTTCCTGAGTAGTCTCTTGATGCCTCTCACCTTTCTTCTTTGGTGCTCTACAGTCTTTCTTCAGATGTCCTTTCTTACCACAATTCCAACACTCTATTTTTCTGAATCTGGACTTGGATCTTCCCTTTTTAGACTTGCTGTGATTTCCTGGGCTCCTTCCTCTCTCATTTTGTCTCCCTCTGCTCTCCATGTTCAACACATTACTTGGTGTCTCACCTATGCTTTTTCTTCACATTTCCTCGCTAAGAATAACACCAACAACATCATCAAACTTAAGAGTGTTTGAACTAAGGTCAGAGTTACTTACAGCCATGACCAAGTTATTCAAGCTTTCTAGAAATGAGCACAATATTAGAAGAGACCTAACTTCATCATCAAAGCTCACTTTTACAGAACTTAATGTTGTGCTCTTACCCAACAGCCTCGAAAAAGTTCATCAAGCAAAATAAAGTTTTTGAGGTTAAACATTTGAATTTCTCATTTCAGGTTACGGAACCAGGAGCTACTGAAACGGTGAAATTTCATTATTTTATAACCTTGAGAATTATTGTTATTTGGAAAGATTATTATATTAAAACCATTATTTTTAAATGGATTTGTGTATCAAATTAGGGAATAAGCGTTCTTTGATTTATATGCCTTTCACCATAACCTGACTTCGACCTTATTTAAACATTTATCATTTGGTATGTTTTTATTTTTGTTTTAATTGCAAATTTAACAAGGTTATGGGATATGGAAGACTTATTATTTAGTGCTTGGATTCCTTACCAAAATCATGCAAACCTTTATCCCCAAGGTTTATCCTCCAATCTTCAAACCATGCGTAATCCAACCATAAGCAGGTAATCTCAATTTTCGTGATATTTTCCTTATGTGGCTTATATTTCTGCATTTGATTATGATGGTTAATGTAATGGGTTATGCGATATATGTTTTCCGCATAGCATGCTCACCATTCTCGAGGGTTGGAATGATTATGTAGCAGGGTTTGTGGTTTAACGCCTGGGGGTTCTTTGCTTACCGACCAGTTCAAGTCACATCGCCATCTTTTGCCATTATTCGATCACCCCTCTGTATAATCATTCCTGTTCGGTCATGCCGATTTTACAGGGTTTTTGTTAGTTTATCCGTGTCTCCTTTCCTTTATAAAAACGTTGGATTTCATTGTCTATGGTTTTTGCTTGGTTTGTGTCTCAAATGGTCTCTCTCCAGCGCTTTAGGTTACTGCAGTCTGTTGTATCTTCTCTTTGCACAACTGTGTGCGTTTTCACTCATAGTCATGGCCCCAGTTGTCAGGATTGAACCTGATAATATGAAGCTTCTATATGTGGATCTGGAACTTCTAGCCAAAGTAGAGGCAGTCAGGTGGCTCCCCTTTTTCAACAAATTCGCAGACTCGAATACTGAAGTTACCAGGTTCTTTTCCCTCTCGATGGTGAATGGTAGAGCCAAGGTGGTAGACCTTGAGTTCATAGTATATGAGCGTGCAGTCGCCTTGGCCATGGACCTACCTTTAGCAAGTGAATTCTGGTTTAAGTCTAAATAGATGAAATCCACCGAATGGAGGCAAATGCTAAAAAACCCCTGCCAGGAAGTGTCTTTCAGGGTTGGTGTTTCACGTAAGTATTTTAAAAGGGAATGGAGACCTGTGTTGGAGGTCATTCACAGGTACGTTACTTGTGAGGGTCTCCTTGCTTCTGTGTATATTTATCATCTTAGGTTAATGACTGTATTTCTTGGTCGACCTATCAATATACCTTATTACTTAGTCTGAAGTATGACTAAAATGTCCGCGGCCATCAAGAAAGGGCCTAAAAATATTGGTCGAAGTCTTTTCCACCATGGTCTTGTTAGGATGCTAGTGGAAGTGGAACTGTCCAAACGGAATTAGACCTGGGATCATTTTCTTGAGAAAAATGGTTTCATGGCATTTTTCCACTGCCAATTTGACTGCATAGAGGAGTGTTATCGGCATCGGCAGTCTTGTGAAACCCCAACTCTACCTGCACATAACCCTCTGCCAAACCCTAGTGCTCATGTAAACCCTAGCATTCAGAAGAATTGTGCTCCCACTCCTATGCAAGGTTCCGGCTCTCCCGTGCGTCCCAAAAGAAAGAGGGATTCCGTAAACCCTTCCCTGGTAACCCCAAACCATGATGATGAACCCTTCGCACCGATGAGTGAGATACCAAGTGCTAGGGTTACGAGCAGAGTAACTAGGAGTATGGTGGCTAAAGCTAATACTATTAAGCCTCTGTGAAGGACAGTAAAGACATAGAGATGATTGTATTGGACGATGAGGAGCATGAACCTATCTCTCATGATTGCCCCGACATGGATCCCAAGCCTGTGACTCACCCGACAGAACATAGCCCTCATATTCCTGATATGGGTCCCGAAAGGGATTCTGTGCCGGATCTTCAAATCAATGGTAAACCTGTGGAAGGGGATCGAGCTGGCTCATATCGATTTAGTGAAGCAATCCACCCACTATTCGTCAATCATTTTATTGATAAGTTACGTCACATGGAAATGGAAATAAAGGAGGTAGTGGCACTTAAGGATTTTGTTAAGGCCGAGAATACGAGGTTGCAGGTGAACTTTGATTCAGCTAACAAAGGCATCCAGCGTTTGAAACAATAGAGGAAGCTGTTAATACGGAAAGTTTAGAAATTCTACCGTAACAATCATAAAAATGAAGAAAGAATTCACGACCTGAATGCTCAGGTCACCTTAATGCAGCTAAAAGGTTCTTCGCAGGCTCCATTTTCTCAAATACTGACCACTGGTGTGAACATACAGGTTTACAATACCCCTGTTAGACCATAGCATTTTGGGATACTCACGTTGTGTACAGATTTCTAGAAAATAATTTCAGGTTTTGAAGTATGTAAATAGAAGGAGCAAATGATATGAGGTTATTTTTATTTTTCAGGTATTGTTTTGAGTTAATCAGTTAGTTATGTTATGTAGGATAATTACCCTCGCGGTTTGTGCTAATTCTTATTGTTTTGATATTGCAGATGATTTGGTCGGTTTTCCAAGTGCGCCTTCTCTAGATTTTGATGATCACATGTTTCCAGAATTATCTCCAAAGAATTATGAAGGAACCAGTTGAAGCCAGTTTCAATTATGGATATATCGTCTTCCAGGTGTCACAAATTTACTAGTTTCTTCATCATTTTTGGTTTGGCACTATAGTCCTAATCTTTTCGATTTCAGGATATCGTAATGTGTAAAGAAAATGAAGATTACATTTGTCATTTTTCTTTTTTTAGCTAAATTCAGTTAAGATTGCAATAGTATCGATCCCTGTTTCCTAGTAAATTAGAAATATCTCTATACGAGATCTAATGTATTTCAGGAGGCAAGGTTCACAGTATGAGGGGGGTCGATGGTTGGTGAAAGGAACTAGGCAGAATCAAGTCACTTCGACATTTATCTGCAACTAAGACAATTATTTGCTTATAGTTACAACATCTTTTGACTGAAGATATCACAAGTATATGTGTAGTATTTTCATTATTGAGGTGTGCTTGTAGTATCGTTTGATCCTGCTATTTTCTTTTCGCATATTTCTATGTTTTTCATTTTTCTTTTGAGAAAATGTGCAAACGTATTATGTTAAATTGTCGATCTATTCTGGGTTAACTTGTAGATTCATATCATATATTAAATTTTGATGTTATCGTTCAAATATATATGATATACTATTTCTGTGTTTTATCTTTTCTTCCTCTGAATTTTTTCTGAAGATTTCAAGATTGTCTGCACAGCATTGTTAACTACAAGTTAATTTCTGAATTAATGTTATTATGCTCCTGATCAGGATAGGGTATATAAGGTATATGTGTGTTAATTTTTTTTAATTTTTTATTAACTTTTAGAAACTATATTGAATCCGATCTTCATCTTTGCACTCTGTCAAAATTTCATTCAATCTTATTTTAGATGTATATGTGTCTATATTGTAAATTGTATGATTGGTTTAGTTTGTTAACAGTTACTTTATCATTTATTCCTATAGATATATGTTAATCTGTTTAATTAGGTGAATTTTTAGTTACCAGTTGTGTATCATATGAATTAATTTAGTAATCAATCAGTTTTAACAGTTCCATTTTGTATATACATAATTGTGGCATATTCAACTAACAATTATTTACATTATTTATTTCTTTTGAATCTGCTCCTGTAATTGGGCATGTTTTAAAAGAAGGCAATGAGGCCTTAATCCCGTTAGAGACAACTATCTAACGACTGGGAGCATCCTTTGAAAGCTCTTGGATCGGGTTGCCTCTTAGTTGACTATCGCGCTGATACGGCCTGTCAACAATGGCGCTAGAAGGAGGGCCAGCTTAAGCGAATGGCCGATGAAAATAATCCTGTTCACAACATTAATCAACCCTCTAGTCCTCAATTTACACCACTTTCTCGATCAGGTGAATCACGGTCATCATCCCAACCACAAACATTCCAGTCATCACAATTAGATGAGACCTCGTTGAACAATACTGTTTGAAGCCTTATTCATCAGTTCAACTCTAGTGGTGCCCATCCACCTGAAGAACTTGACCAGTTCGAACAGGCCATCAATGAATCCTGCAGGATTTTAACTAGAGCTTATTCAAATCTCACTGGGATCCAATCCACCGAATTTCCTCTTCCATGGATCAGACACCCACGCACTCTCCATATTGAGTCTACTTCTGAAGAACAGTATCAACCTTTAGGTGTCTTCCCTAATCATCAATTACGATAGTTTCTAACAGGCACCGATCAACCTTCATCCTCTTCAGGACCACCTTCCACAGGAGGGTTTGGTCTATCCCCATCCCCGCCACATTCACCTCCTCACATTTTTCCAAGACCACCTTCACCACCTCCATCACCAAGGAACATGGAAAATCTAAACCCGAACCCCAATGCCAATTTTCCATGGTTAGCACAGGATGCGGTCACTGTTCCAGGTGATCAACATCCTTTGCCAAAGCATCCTGAGAAATTGTTTCCCAAATTCAATCCTGAGCTAAAAGAGCCTGCAGAAGACCATGTTAAGAAATTCATGCTAGCAGTTTGGCTTTTGAATGTTGAGCACAAAGATGTAGTATGCCGGCTTTTCCCTTACAAATTTGAGGGAAAATCCTCGACTTGGTACTTTTCACCTACTGTTGTTTCTATTACCAGTTGGAATGACTTCGAGTTGGATTTCATGAATAATTTTGGGGATGATAAGACTCCAGCCGTGTTAGTTTTGGAATTATATAGGATCCATATGGAAACCAAGGAGAAAGTCAAAGACTTTAACCAGAGGTTCCTGACTCTTAGAAATAGAATCCCTGCCACCTCAAGGACTACTGAAGATGTCACTATTGAATTCTATACTTCAGCTTTACCCGTGTCTATGGCCATGTTTGTCAGGAGAGCTGCCAAACCCACTCTCATTGAAACCTTTGACAAAGCCATTAAGGTCAAGAAGGACATGTCTGCTATCAAGACAAACCCCGGGGTAGACACCGATTCTGTCTCCTCTTCTCATAAAAAGAATGATAATCCTTCCAAAACCACAAATCCTGATAAGAAGGATCAAGATGCACTAGACTTAGACAACCTGCAGAGAGTCATAAAGAAGCTATCCAACGAAATCATTGATATGAAGAAAAGTACTTCTGAAAGTATTCTGAATAAAGATCCACCCAGGCAGCCTTTTAGAAGACCATTCCAAAATACAGCTGCTAAACAGACCCCACCTTCTGAGACTAGTAACGTAGATGAAATTAATAACTTCCTAAAATTATTGGTCTCAGGCTTAGAAACGTCAGCTGAAAGTGAAATCCAATATTCTAGACATAATTTGGAGGATGCCCAGGGTACAAATAATAACACTGAAGAAGAACCCCCTCAAACTATCAGTCACTTCTGGGATACCACAGAAGTGACCCACGATGAATAGGTTGCTGCTATAAATTTCAATCAGCATCAATATAATACTAGGAGCAAAAAAAATTAGTCTTCAGGGGAACCCTCCAAAACACCAACAGGTGACAGTCTAACTGTCAAAACAAGAAACCAACCTTCAAACACTAAGTCTACACCCTCTCTCGATTTAGAGTATGATCCGGTTGAGGATTTGAAGAAACTCAAATCCAATATTTCTATCTTTGAACTCCTCAAATTGCCTGCTATTCGAGACAAGATTATTCAAGGGGTTTCTCTAAATAAAAACAGTAAAACTTCCTCCACTCAAAACAGTTCTGTTAGTACTAAAGACAATCCGACAAAAGCTTCAGTTAACGCCTCGTCCATAGGTAACAAATCAGATTCCTCAACTCCTCCTTTTCTCCTCACATTTGAAATCTGAAATCGCAAGGTACATAATTGTATGATAGATTTAGGGGCTTCAAAAAACATCATGCCATATTCGGTATGTAAAAAACTTAATGCAGTCCCCGTCCCATGTGATACGAGCATTGTGCAACTTGACCGATCTAACGTAAAGGTAATAGGAAAGCTGAATAAAGTACTGATAAGATCAGCCTGAAACCCTCAGGTTCATTTCATCATTGACATAATTGTTGCAGATATCCCTGAGGCATATGGCTTTTTCCTTAGCAGAGATTGGTCTGAAAAATTGAAGGGATATTTTTCAATGGACTGGTCACACTTATGGCTGCCTCATAATGGTCGCCCAAACAAAATCAGAATTGATTGAGAGGGTTATATGAAGCACACGGTCACCGAACTGGATGACTCAAACGAACCAGTGTTATTTGTTGATACTATAATGGGAAATTATATGGCTGATTCCTTTTTTGGAAACTTTGAGGCTGAAACTTTGTCAGTCCAAAATCCAGAACAGCAGTCCGAAGTTTTTCATTTTACGCAAGTTGTGGGCGAAATTCCAGCTGTGAATACTGTACATTTAGACTTGAATAATGGCCTCTGGTCCCTATACTTTGACGGATCTAAGTCAAAGGAAGGGGCTGGGGCCGGTTGCTTGTTAATAGATCCCCACATAAAAAGGTATTTTGTTGCTTGCAGGTTGGAATTCGAGTGTACTAATAATATTGTTGAATATGAAGCCCTTATTCAAGGGCTGAAAAAGGCAATTGATCTAGGAGCTAAAGCTCTAGTAGTACTAGGAGATTCAGAAATTATCATTAAATAGGTACGCAACACTATACATTGCATTGCTGGTCATCTAAAAAATTACCAGATAGATGTGTGGAATTTATTATCATCGTTTGAAGCTTTTAATATAAATTCTATTCCTCGTTATTTGAATCAGGAAGCAGATCTGTTAGCAAATTTTGCTTCAAAGATGATTCCATCTGAAGGGATATTTGCTGATTCATTCTCTGTTAAACTGCTTTTCAGGCCTTCCATACTTGATAATATTGTCAATTGGAGAGTCTTTGACCATGACGAGCAATTAATTGAGTTTTTGACCATGAAGGACACCTTCAAAGACGCAGTCATTGATGAGATAACTCATGATGAAGATCTGTACAACTTTTCGGTAATTCATAAACCCTGTTCGGTTGAAGAATCTCTTAATTAGGTCAGTACTATTCCTAAATCTGTAATTAAACTTGAGGAGTTCTATGATTTGAAGGACAAATTTTAAGGTGCAAGGAACTGTAAAACCAACAGCTCTACTATGCAATTTGGAGTCATAAATTTAGGCACCAAACATAATCCTCAATGTGTCAATCTGGGCAATACATGTAACCCCCAAGAAAAAATAGCCTTCATACAACTCTTTAATGAGTTTAAATACATTTTTGCTTGGACATATGATGATCGATCTCAAGACATTTGATCCAAACATAATGCAACATGTCATCCCGATGAAACAACAGGCTAAACCATTCCAGCGGAAATTAAGAAAAATGCACCCTAGCCTGGAACCGGCTGTTAAGAAAGAGCTTAACAAACTCCTGGCCACCAGAATAATTTTTCCAGTGTGGCATATGCAGTGGGTGGAAAATATCGTCCCGGTTAGAAAGAAAAATGGTGAGATTAGGTTATGTGTCAATTTTCGAAATCTAAACAAGGTTTCAGAAAAAGATAATTATCTCGTTCCCTCTATGGAAAATATCTTACAACAGGTTTCTGGATCTGAGATGTTCTCACTTTTAGATGGCTTCTCGGGATACAATCAAGAATTAGTATCCAAAACATATTAGTTGAAAACAACCTTTATAACCCCTTGGGGAACTTATGCTTACAGGAAAATTCCATTTGGTTTAATTAATGCCGGAGCAACATTTCAAAGGGTGATGGATATTGCGTTTAGAGGCCTAATTAGCCAATCTGTTGTCATTTACCTAGATGATGTAACTATTTTTTCAAAAAACAGGGCTGATCACCTAACACATCTTAGGAAGGTTTTTGAACGTTGCAGGAAATATGGGATCTCCCTGAATCCCAAGAAATCTATTTTCGCTATTACAGAAGGTAAATTATTGGGTTTTGTAGTTTCAAAACAAGGTATCGAGATTGACCCTGAATGAACCCAATCCATATCACAGATTTCTATGCCTAACTCAAAGAAAACTATGCAATCATTTCTAGGGAAAATAAATTTTGTGTCCAGGTTTATTCGTCAGTTCACTGAGATTGTCAGACCCCTTCATAAAATGATTAAGAAAGATGCTGATTTCAAATGGTATGCTGAAGAAAAGAAATCATTTCATGATATATTAAAAGCTATTTCTGAAGCACCCACCTTAACGAGCCCGAATTTCTCCAAACCATTTATTTTGTACACCTTTGCATCTAACTCTTCGTATGTCGCTGTTTTAACGCAGAAAAATCAGGAAAACAATGAAGCTCCCATTGCTTTTACAAGTTCCAGTTTCAACGGAGCAGAGCTCAATTATCCAGAAGTAGACAAACAGGCCTTTGCTATTTTTAAGTCAGTAAAACATTTTCGACCATATCTGCTGAAGTCTCATACCAAGGCTATTGTGCCGTATTCCGCAGTCAGAAATATTTTGGTGCAGAAAGACTTGGGTGAAAAGAGAGCCCATTGGGTTACAACACTTAAGGAGTATGACCTGGAAATCAAGCCTTTGAAGATTGTCAGAGGATAGGGACTTTGTAAGTTAGCAACCGGATCTTCAGACATGTCAGAATCTGATCTGCACTTTATCGATGAACATGCTCTGTTTGAAAGGGAAGTTGTTCCAATCTCAGCCCCCTCTGATTCCTGGTATCATGACATTAAGTTTTTTCTATTGCATGGAAATGCTCCTGAACATTTAGATTCACGTAGAAAAAGGGCTTTGAGATTAAGATTTTCCCCTTATTAGCTGATCGATAACGTTCTGTTCAGAAGAAATTTCGAAGGGGTTCTCCTTCGTTGTTTAGAAAAAAATGAAGCTAATAGTGTGTTGTCTCAACTACATGCAGGGCCAGCTAGGGGACACTTTGGCGGGGAAACCACTGCACATAAAGTACTCAAAGCTGGTTATTACTGGCCTACTTTGTTCAGAGATGCATATGCCTTTGCTAGGAAATGTCAGGAGTGTCAGAGAGTAGGCAGAAGACTTAAAAAAACAACATTACCTCTCCATCCTGTTGCTGTTGAAGTTCCATTTCAACAATGGGGTTTGGACGTTGTTGGTCCGATTACACCAGCTTCCTCACAGTAGCACAAGTACATTCTGACGGCCACTGATTATTTCACCAGATGGGTCAAAGCCATCCCTTTGCGAGTGGTTAACTCAAAACAGGTGATTTCATTCCTTGACTCTTCTATTGTCACTAGGTTTGGCATTCCAGAATATTTGATCTTTGACCATGCAACCTATTTTTCTTCTTTAGAATTATTAGAATACGCATTGGAAAAAGGTATAAAATTGAAGTATTCATCTAATTAATATCCTCAAGGTAACAGATTAGCAGAATCCTCCAATAATAATTTAATCAAGATTCTAAAACGCAAAGTAGTTAATCATCATAAAAATTGGCACAAAGCCTTATCAAATGCCGCGTGGGTTGATAGAGTGACTCCCAAAGCTGCCATAGGTAATTCTCCTTTTTTCCTGGTATACGGTAAAGAAGCTATTCTACCTCCCCATCTATTTTTACCCTCTCTACAACTCTCCCAGTCAGTGCAATAAACAGGATGTTCTACCATGGAACATCGACGAATTAATACTCTGCTTAAACTGGAGGAAGAAAGAGAGTTAGCCAGAAAAAAATTTGACCAACACCAGAAGACAGTGAAACGCTAGTTCGATCACAAAAAATCATCTAGTAGATATTTTGAAGTAGGTGACCTAGTTCTTAAATGGGACAAAGCGCACGAAGAAATAGGAAAGCATACTAAGTTCCAATGCCTGTGGCTGGGACCGTTTATCATTATAGAAAAGCTCAGTCCTAGAACATTCAGGTTGCAGACGCTGGAGGGAGACATCGAGAACCTTTTGGTAAATGGCCATCTAATCAAAAATTATTTCTACTGATACCCCTTAGGGGATTATTCTGTACATACCTTGCGTTATTTTCTTGGTTTGTGGAACTTTCCAGTGTGTTCATTTTATTTGTTTGCTTTGAATATCCTCTAGCATCTATTTGTTGTTTTATCTACATAATCTTTGAGAGTGATTAATCTCTGGCTGATGACTCTTCACCAAATCCTATGGTTGACTTACAAATCATGTATCATGATATCACTATCTTGAGTATTGCCATGCTTCCCTTAAAATTTCACCAATAACTGTTTTACACCTTAAACAGTGAACGGGTTTTGCCTTTCTAAATTTTACCAGGAACTCTTAATTCATATAAATATAAATTAATAAGTCGAGCCTCCACAAAGATTTCTCCAAAAAGGATTAGGCCAGTATTTGTCAAAGGTTATCTGTTTAAGTCTTTTACGCCACCCCCTCTCGTAAAAAGAGTTAGACTTGCCTCCCCATCAGCTAAGATAATCTCATTAGAGATTAAATATAACTACAATCTGGCCATGGTTGGATTTGAATATGAAAGTAATTAATTTTTTAAATAATCTGAAGGATAGAGGGTCTCATTACGAGCCAGTCTATTCAAGATCATAGACCTGTATTTAGTGACATTGTCACTTCCGGTCACCAAGCCGGGACAATGGCCCTTGGATAAGACACTAAGGGATAAAAGGTCTCATTGTGAGCCAGTTTTTTCACTATAGTGCAGATTGGTGACTAACATGGTTACTACCTGGTTACCAAGCCAGAGCCATGGCCTTCAGGTATTTCACAAAAAAAAAAAAAAAAAATAATGATCGTGATAATAGTATTATTTCAACCTAACCAGGATTGTCTATCTATAGCTGGCAGATGGGATACTGGCACTCTTTGGGCTTTGAAGCAACCCTGTCGAGGCTATGAACGCCTGCTGGAAACAGGGCCATGCTTGTGGTATCAAGATTTTATTCTTCAAAACCAAGTCACCTGTTTCCCTACTTCATTTGGACTGACTTTTGCAAGAGACCTGATCTTTATCAAATAAATAATTAAAAGTGTAAATTTCTGGTAAACTTTAGAAATATGAAACCCCTGAATCTGTTTAAGATGCAAAAATATTGAATTCCGTATAATGGTATACATGGGGGATATAAGATTTTGATTGCATGATTTCAGGGCAAGAAATAGAGATAACTGTTCCGCCCAGTTAGTCGCCATCTGTTGTGCTCTTACCCAACAGCCTCGAAAAATTTCATCAAGCAAAATAAAAATTTTGAGGTTAAACATTTGAATTTCTCATTTCAGGTTACGGAACCAGGAGCTACTGAAACAGTGAAATTTCATTATTTTATAACCTTGGGAACTATTGCTATTTGGCAAGATTACTATCTTCAAACCATTATTTTTAAATGGATTTGTGTATCAAATTAGGGAATAAGCGTTCTTTGATTTATATGCCTTTCACCATAACCTGACTTCGACCTTATTTAAACATTTATCATTTAATATGTTTTTATTTTTGTTTTAATTGCAAATTTAACAAGGTTATGGGACATGGAAGGCTAATTATTTCACGCTTAGATTCCTTACCAAAATCATGCAAACCTTTATCCCCAAGGTTTATCCTCCAATCTTCGAACAATGCGCAATCCAACCACAAGCAGGTAATCTCGATTTTCATGATATTTTCCTTATGTGGCTTATATTTCTGCATTTGATAGTCAGGGTTGATGTAATGGGTTATGTGATATATGTTTTCCACATAGCATGCTCACCATTCTCAAGGGTTGAAATTATTACGTAGCAAGGTTTGTGGTTTAACGCCCGGGGTTCTTTGCTTATCGACCAGTTCAAGTCACATCGCCATCTTTTGCCATTATTCGATCACCCCTCTGTATAATCATTCCTATTCGCTCATGCTGATTTTACAGGGTTTCTGTGTGAGTTTATCCGTGTCTCCTTTTCTTTATAAAAACATCGGATTTCATTGTCTATAGTTTTTGCTTGGTTTGTGTCTCAAATGGTCTCTCTCCAGCGCTCTAGGTTACTGCAGTCTGTTGTATCTTCTGTTTGCACAACTGTGTGTGTTTTCACTCATAGTCATGGCCCCAGTTGTCAGGGTTGAACCTGATAATATGAAGCTTCTAGATGTGGATCTGGAACTTCTAGCCAAAGTAGAGGCAGTCGGGTGGCTCCCCTTTTTCAACAAATTCGCAGACTCGAATCCTGAAGTTACTAGGTTCTTTGCCCTCTTGCTGGTTAATGGCAGAGCCAAGGTGGCAGACCTTGAGTTCACAGTAGATGAGCATGCAGTCGCCTTGGCCACGGACCTATCTTTAGCAGGTGAATGCTGGTTTAAGTCTAAACAGCTGAAATCCACCGAATGGAGGCAAATGATAAAAAAACCTGCCAGGAAGTGTCTTTCAGGGCTGGTGTTTCACATAAGTATTTTAAAAGGGAATGGAGACCTGTGTTGGAGGTCATTCACAGGTACGTTACTTATGAGGGTTGCCTTTCTTCTGCGTATATTTATCATCTTACGTTAATGACTATATTTCTTGGTCGGCCTATCAATCTACCTTATTACTTAGTCCGAAGTATGACTAAAATGTCCGCGGCCATCAAGAAAGGGCCTAAAAATATTGGTCGAAGTCTTTTCCACCATGGTCTTGTTAGGATTCTAGTGGAAGTGGAACTATCCGAATGGAATCAGACTTGGGATCATTTTCTTGAGCAAAACGGTTTCATGGAATTTTTCCACTGCCAATTTGACTGCGCAGAGGAGTGTTCTCGGCATCGACAGTCTTGTGAAACCCCAACTCTACCTGCACATAACCCTCTACCAAACCCTAGTGCTCATGTATACCCTAGCGTTCAGAAGAATTGTGCTCCCGCTCCTATGCAAGGTTCCGGCTCTCCCGTGCATCCCAAAAGAAAGAGGGATTCCGTTAACACTTCCCTGGTAAACCCAAACCATGATGATGAACCCTTCGCACCGATGAGTGAGATACCAAGTGCTAGGGTTACGAGCAGAGTAGCAAGGAGTATGGTGGCTAAAGCTAATACTGTTAAGCCCTCTGTGAAGGACAGTAACGACACAGAGACGATTGTATTGGACGATGAGGATCATGAACCCATCTCTCATGATTGTCCCGACATGGATCCTGAGCGTGTGACTCACCCGACAGAACATAGCCCTCATATTCCTGATATGGGTCCTGAAAGGGATTCTGTGCCGGATCTTCAAATCAATGGTAAACCTACGGAAGGGGATCCAGCTGGCTCATACCGATTTAGTGAAGCAATCCACCCACTATTCGTCAATCATTTGCTTGATAAGTTACGTCGCATGGAAATGGAAATAAAGGAGGTAGTGGCACTTAAGGATTTTGTTAAGGCTGAGAATATGAGGTTGCAGGCGAACTTTGATTCAGCTGACAAACACATCCAGGGTTTGAAACAACAGAGGAAGCTGTTAATGCGGAAAGTTTAGAAATTCTACCGTAAGAATCATAAAAATGAAGAAATAATTCGCGACCTAAATGCTCAGGTCGCCTTAATGTAGCTAAAAGGTTCTTTGCAGGCTCCATTTTCTCAAATACCGGCCACTGGTGTGAACATACAAGTTTACAATACCCCTGTTAGACCATAGAATTTTGGGATACTCACGTTTTGTACAGATGTCTAGAAAATAATTTCAGGTTTTGAAGTATGTAAATAGAAGCAGCAAATGATATGAGGTTATTTTTATTTTTCAGGTATTGTTTTGAGTTAATTAGTTAGTCATGTTATGTAGGATAATTACCCTCGCAGTTTGTGCTAATTGTTACTGTTTTGATATTGCAGATGATTTGGTCGATTTTCCAAGTGCGCCCTCTCTGGATTTTGATGATCACATGTTTCCAGAATTATCTCTGAAGAATTATGAAGGAACCAGTTGAAGCTGGTTTCAATTATGGATATATCATCTTCCAGGTGTCACCAATTTACTAGTTTCTTCATCATTTTTAGTTTGGCACTATAGTCCGAATATTTTCGATTTCAGGATATCGTAATGTGTAAAGAAAATGACAATTACATTTGTCATTTTTCTTTTTTAGCTGAAGTCAGTTAAGATTGCAATAGTATCGATCCCTGTTTCCTGGTAAATTAGAAATATATCTATACGAGATCTAATGTATTTAAGGAGGCAAGGTTCACAGTATGAGGGGGGTCGATGGTTGGTGAAAGGAACTAGGTAGAGTCAAGTCACTTCGACATTTCTCTACAACTAAGACAATTATTTGCTTATAGTTAAGCATCTTTTGACTGAAGATATCACAAGTATATTTGCAGTATTTTCATTACTGAGGTGTGCTTGTAGTATCGTTTGATCCTGCTATTTTCTTTTCGCATATTTCTATGTTTTTCATTTTTCTTTTGAGAAAATGTGCAGACGTATTATGTTAATTGTCGATCTATTCTGGGTTAACTTGTAAATTCATATCATATATTAAAATTTGATGTTATCGTTCAAATATATGTGATATACTATTTCTGTGTTTTATCTTTTCTTCCTCTGAATTTTTTCTGAAGATTTCAAGATTGTCTGCACAGCATTATTAACTACAAGTTAATTTCTGAATTAATGTTATTATGCTCTTGATCAGGATAGGTTATATAAGGTATATGTGTGTTAGTTTTTTTTTATTTTTTATTAACTTTTAGAAACTATATTGAATCCGATCTTCATCTTTGCACTCTGTCAAATTTTCATTCAATCTTATTTTAGATGTATATGTGTCTATATTGTAAATTGTATGATTGGTTTAGTTTGTTAACAGTTACTTTATCATTTATTCCTATAGATATATGTACTTAATCTATTTAATTAGGTGAATTTTTAGTTACCAGTTGTGTATCATATGAATTAATTTAGTAATCAATCAGTTTTAACAGTTCCATTTTGTATATACATAATTGTGGCATATTCATCTAACAATTATTTACATGATTTCTTTCTTTTGAATCTGCTCCTGTAATTGGGTGTGATTTAAAAGAAGGCAACGGGGCTTTAATATCGTTAGAGACAACTATCTAACGACTGGGAGCAGCCTTTGAAAGCTCTTGGATCGGGTTGCCTCTTAGTTGACTATCGCACTGATACGGCCTGTCAACACTTAACTGACTGGTAAGTGTATTAAACTAATTTAAATGGTTGGCAACATATCCACCTTCCGACATCTTGATATTAAATAAACGCTTCATTAAAAATACCTTGTTAGAAGATGAGGGTTTTTTGTAGAGATTACCCAATGCGCTCATCACATTCTCTGTTGTTTTTTTCTTTCAAAATATTGAAAGCCACCGACAAAGCCAGGAAGAGCCATACTATTCACACATCCTTTCTATCAAGAACCTACCATTCTTCATCCTTCATAGCCACCGACTTTTTTGCTTTTCTTCCCAACAGAAGGTACACATCCTTTTGGTATAGATAGTCCTCCATTTGCATCTTCCATAACTGATAGTTTTGGGTATTAAATTTCTTGACCCTAAAATTTCCCTCTTCTTCCATTTCTCCTGCTCGAACCAGGAAACCTTCTTTCCCATGAGTTTACCATCCAAATAGACCTTTTGGCTCTGATACCAATTGTTAGAAAACAGGATTGCAAAGCAATAACAGTTATATAGTTAAATCATTAAACAAGATGAAAAACACATTACAGAGAGACACAAATATAACGTGGTTCACCCAAACATTGGGCTACGTCCACACAAAAATTTCCAGTCCCTGTATTACCATCTGGAAAGATGAAGGGATACAACCTACACCAATATTGTTGCACTTCCTCTTCACTCTCACAGTATCTCTCACACAATCACAAAGATTGTTTACAATGATACAATAGAATAAAATACCATACATAACTGTATTACAATGCTTTTCTTTTATAGGGGAAATACCATGGGAAAATACTATGGTTAACCCAATACCATGGGTCTGCAAAATTGTTGGTCAACAAACATCCCAAAAACATTTCTTGAGGTATTCACCCTCGAACCCCAAAGTTGGGGAATGAGTGTACAGTAAACTCGGGGTACAAACACATCTAATTAATATCTCTGGATTTGGAAGATCGGGCTCCAAAACCAACAATCTCCCACTTGGATACTGATCACAACAACCCCACCACTGCTGCACTTGCTGGACTATGCTCTGGACCTTAGACCTGGAAAATTTCTTATTTCCACCTTCATGCTTGAATGCCAACAAAAACTAAGTAGGAACTTAGTTTCTCTTTGGTTACTCCCTTCGTCAACATGTCTGTAGGATTCTGGCTAGTATGTATCTTTTCCAATTTTAATAGTTCTTCATCTAGAACATATATTATGAAATTTTACTTGAGCTGTATATGTTTAGTCTTACCGTAGTGAAAGAAAGAGCTTCAGAAGAAGATAAAGAGAAAGGTAGATCCACCTCAATAAATGAGGACCATATTTGGCACATGAGATCATCTAAGACAAAGAATAGTATGAAGATACTTCCAAAGAAAGTAAGAGGAATTGGACACACTACAATTATGTGACACAGTTGAGTGACATCATTGATGTAGATCCTTCCAGCTATGAAGGAGTAACCAAGGAGAAATAAAAGAAGACTATGATCAAACAAATACTCATCATGGGGAATGATGTCTAGGATGCGGTTCCAATATCCGAAGGGAAGTCCGTAGTGTCTTCTGTATGGATCTACAAGATCTAGCATGCAACAGATGGCAACATCAAGGGATACAAGGAAATATTTGTAGCACAAGGCTTCTCAAAGAAAGAAGGCATAAAATACGAGGAGACATTTGCACCAATTGCGAGGTACACTTCCATTAGATCCATATGTGCAGGTATGAGATGGGAGATACACCAGTGGGATATCAAGACACCATTCTTGAATGGTGTATTCAAGGAGGAAGTGTACATAGAAAAACCATTGGGAGTTGAAAAACATGATAGGAAGACTCTTGTGTGGAAATTAAAGAAGGCCTTGTACGAGCTTAGAATGCACCCATGGGAAATCACATACATCATGAGGAGCTTGAATATCACCTAGAGTGATGAATATATTAACCTTTGGTACAAGGTTGAATATAAAATCCTATAGAGGAAGAAAATCTCACATATGGGTGCAAGAGGAAATTTTCAACGAAGTTCAAGATAGAGGATATTGGTATCCAGTGACCTTAGATGGATACATAGAAGATCAGTAGAAGAGGAAGCTACTTGTCACTCCAGTACAGAATGTTTCAATACATAGAGTATGAAAGGCAGAGGGAGTGACTACAGAATATCCTGAAGATCGACATGGTACAATAGGATGGACAACTTCCTGATGGCCTTAGGCTTTATTGAGAGTAAAGTGCATTCCAACCTTCACTTCAAGGTTGAAGGTGGAAGACCAATGACAATATTGCTATATGTTGATGACTTATTCCTGACAGGAGAGGATGAACTCATTGATGATGCAAGGAGGAGACTTGTCACTGAGTTTGAGATGAAATACCTAGGGATAATACACTACTTCTTAGGCATGGAGGTGTGGCAGAATGTGGATGGGATTTTCCTTGGTCAAGGAAAGTATGTAGTGTATATTTTGAATAAATTCATATTACTGGACTGCAAGGCATTAACCACACCTATGGAATCAAACTTGAAGATTCTGTGTGATGCTTCATCAGAGTTGGTTAATGCCACGATGTATCGTCAAATTATTGGCTCATTGATGTGCCTAAAAAATAATGAGACCATACATATGCTTTTCTATTAACACCCTGAGCTAGTTCTTGACAGATCTGAGACATGTTCACTGGGTTCCTTCAAAGCATATAGTGAGGTACTTGAAGGGTACAATTGAGTATGGTCTCAAGTATGATACGAATTAGAAGACTAACCTGCATGGTTAAGTTGATTCGGATTGTGAAGGAAACACCAATGAGAGGAAGAACACCTTGGGTTGCTTCTTCAATTTTATATCTAGTATGATCTACTGGTTTGGAAGGATGCAGTCCTGCATGGTGTTGGGTACAGTCGAGGTAGAATATGTTTCTACTTGCTCGGCTATTTGTGAGGTAGTATGTTTTTAAAATATACTATCTAATTTAATTGATCTGACTTGCATTTTTGTATGATGCATAGAGGAGAAATGAAGCTCCAGTATGTGATCCAGATCAAAGCCCCTCGAAATAGGGGGTGATTAATTCTAGCATAGCTAGAGATACAAGTTATATGAGTGTAAAAGTCCTGGAAAAGTTTGTAAGTTGCTCAAATGTAATCAATGTTGTAGGTTTTCTTCAGATGTGATAAGTCCTGGAGAAGCTAGCAAGTTATCCTTGTACGTATTCAATCCTGATGTGATTATATGATAGAAATAGCTAGAATGAAGTTCAAGTACTTCAGAGAAAGACTTGGTGAGATCCAGAATGAGACCAATCGAAAGAGGGAGTGATGAGTTATAGCATATACAAAGATACAGGTTGTCTGAGCGTTAAATCCCAGCGAAGATTGTAGGTTTCTTAGATGTAATCAGTCCTGTATCTTTTCCTTGGCTATAATCAGTCCTGGTGAAGGTCATAGGTTATCCTTTGATGTAACAGGTCCTATTGAATCTCGCAGGTTATCCTTGGATGTAATTAGTCCTGATATGTTTCTATGCTAGAAATAACAAGAGACCAAAATACACAGATGCATGATATCTCACATGGGAAATGACACAGGTTGTTCGAGCGGGAAAAATATTGATAAACCAGGATGCTTGGATGTAACCAATGTTGTAGGTTGTCTGAGTCTAAATACATGTCCTAGCATGATAGACATGTTACTAAGATGTAATCAGTCCCGAGATAGGTTATATGAATGTAAATATGATTCTTGGTGTGGTACGAAGGTTATTCATATGTAATAACTTAGTCATGTGGGTTGTATGAGTGTAAAAGGAGACCTAGCGTGGTACGCAGGCTACTCAGATGTAATACACCCCAAAGGTTGTTTGATTGGAAAAGATCTTGGACGCAGGTTGTTCAGATGTAATAATTTCTTGAGATTGAACTAGAACATAAAAGTCTTGATGTAGCAGATTGTTTGGTTGTAATCCATCCTTACATATATATATATGTGTGTGTGTGTGTGTTCCCATGTTGGAGATGATAAGGTCATGAAGAACGTGAGGTGCAGCTAGGTGGTTCTCCTTACTGGTAGAACACAAGTTGACTGTGGAGAGAGGTAATGCACTGAGTGTGCTCCTAAAATGTTCTTACATAGTGGTAGAAGCATGATTTTCTTGGTGACATCCTGACATGTTCCCATGTTGATAGAATGAAGGTGGTATGCATCTGGGCTGTGATCTATGTGCTTTGTTTTGTTTTGTGTAGAACAAAAAAGATGATCTAGATAGGAAAAGATAAAGGTAGGAAACACAGGCTATTGTCGTGGATATGTAAAGAAGGTCTTGGACTATACCTACACGATTACGACAAGATGATGGTAGGAAGCGTAGGTTATTTCAGTGGAAATGTAAAGAAGGTCATGGGTTGTACCTACATGATGATCTGATACGACGAGAAGATGGTAGGAGGCAAATGTTATTGGAGTGGCAATGTAAATAATGGTCCTGGTCTATATCTATGTGGTGGCTTGCTCATGGATATGATGAAGAACTGGATGAGGTCTAGGCCTACACCCAACATGAAAAAGGGTTGTCTCTATAGAAACTTCCTATGACGGATATATGAGACAAATTGGACAATATGAGGACAATGGAAACAACGACGATAATGGATCAGTGATGATGACCAGATGTATTGATGACTGTGACAAAAGAATACCTTCCTAGTTAATAGGGAGTGTTGTTGTAATTGTAACTTTGGAATACATTTTGATGTATATTACTATTGTATATTGTTGTAAACCCATTGAATATGTGTGTTCCTCTTTTCAGGATGTCATCATTGTGTATGGTCACTAAGGTAAACCCTATGTTGTAAGTCAGTATGTTTCCCATGTTAGCTCAATGTATAGTTTCACGGATGGACCTATAAGGATGCATTCAAATATTATCAATCAAATCTAATAATGGTTTAGTGAATTTGATAAGAACTGGAGATGGAAATTCATGATGTGATCACCTGGATCCTTGCCCTTCTTACCTTCCAAATTCGGGATGTCTGAAGGAATCTTAGTGGGGACTGGAGGCCATGTTGGATCATGACACACCGATTATTCATAAGTCTCTATAAGTGAGGAAAATTCAACATTGATATAAAAGGGAGCATAGGTTGTGACATATTATTTCATTCCCCTTGGAAATATTGATTTTGATAAGGTGGATTATGGTAAAGGACATGGCCTTTACTGGTCAAATAGTAACCTCCTCCCATTCTTTGGGAAGAGGGTATGACATTACCAAAGTTACCCATTTTATGGGTTGTATTTCCCCGGACACATGAGGAGGCACATATCCCCCAACAAGGGGACACCTAAAGAGGGGGGACCCATACCAAAAGAAACATTCCCTCCCAAGGGATAGATTGAAGTATGAGGATGATTCATCATAAGGAAAACATTTGAAGGAATCGATGCAGTGAAAATTTTTAGGATATTATAAACCCACTCCATACTTAGGATAACACTAATTAATCATTATTTATTAATTTCCTACCCACTAGCCTAGATAGTTGGCATCCACTTGCACCAATTGGTCAACACTTTCCAGTATATGCCCTAGGAGCACCTTTTTCCCAATTCTAGTTATATCCTTCCCACTTTATTGACTTCCAAAATTAGTAACTACACCTTTCTGTAGATTTTGTCTTTATCCTGCTTTATTCCTGCCTTTCTATGGATAAGGTAAAGCTAGTCAACTAGGAAACTGATATCTTTTGTTGCCAACCCATCTGCCATGATTTTCTCTCCAGATTCCAAGATTAGCATGTTTTTCCATCACTCATGGTTTAGCTAATCTATGACGTCGTTGAAAAAGTTGGAAAGTGCTTTAGCTACCTATGGGGGTTTATCATATTTAGTAAGCATGATTTATGAGATAGCATGAGTTGTTTTCTAGTAGCTCTATTCTCCTTTATAATGATGTATTACTAGTTTAATAATCAATCAATTCATTGATTCAATAATCAATAATTCATTCTTCACTTCATGTGATTCAGTCTCATTATTCTTCTCTCTATTTTCCTTGTGCATGCTTGTGAGAATTATCTTGTAGCTAGATCCATGTCATGTGCTCACACATAGTATTAAGCCTCAATTTATTTATGGTATCAAAGCTGCTATTTCTACATGGAATCATAGTGCAAAGTTTCTTAAGTTCTACAGAGTTTAGGAGCTATCATTTCTCTATGTCAGAGTGCATCCACTCTCCTATCTCTCTCTGAAGGTTAGCTTGAATTGAGCTTACAAATTTTCCTCCTAGTTTTTATTTGTGTAGGTTATAGAGAGTATCTTCTTAAGTGCATCAAATTATTATTATGGATTCATATTCAGCTATAATCATGAATCCCTTCAACTACCATGAATGAAAATCCAAAATTGGCATTCTATTGCGTAGTAAGGGACTATACATAGTTACTTTATCTTTGTTGAATGAGCCTAATGCTACTGCTGAGAAAGCTGAGTGGCATAATAGTTTGGATGAACCCTATGGATTTATTTTCCTCTCTATTTCTTTTAGTCTTATTTTTCATCTATATGGTTTTTCCACTCCAAATGAAGTATGGACCAAACTTGAGTCTCTCTTTGGAGTACAAAATTAGATAAGAGCATATCAGTTGGAGAATGAGTTATTCTCATTGATTCCAATAATTTTCGAATCTATTGAGGGTTTCTTCACCAAATTCAAGTCACTTGTTCTATTTCTCAAGCAATATGGGATTCATAAGAAGGAATATCAATTGATTATTTCCATTATATCAAAATTGGGTCATGAATACTCAGTTTTAGTGTCTACTTTTCATGCTACTAGGCTTGTTATTTCTAATTGGAAAATGCATTCTTTGAGTACATTCTTGATTCATTGATAAAGGAGTGAGATAAATTTATCTAGATGGGTGCTCTTATATCCTCCAATGGAAAGGATCATTCTCTCATATTTCAAGGAATTAATAATTCCAAATCAAAAGAGAAGAAAATAGTAAAAGAGAAGGAGCCAAAGTCAGATAATGAAGATGAAAGTTCAAAGCCTATTGATGAAGGTTCAATGAAGAAAGTGAGGAAGAAAGGGAGCACATACAAGTGTTCTTATTTCAGCAAGGGATTTAATCCTTAGAAGAAATTCTTCAAGAAGAATATGGATAGCATGTCTCAGCTACTTGAGAAGCTTAACATTGAAGTTCTAGATGAGCTATATACTATACTAGTTCATAGTTCCAAGGTGATATATACTATTCTTTGAGTGCCAGAGTTAAATCCTTTCCTCATATATCTAATATAGATTCATTTTATGATATATCAGAATCATAAATATCAGTGTTTTTCTTGAATAATCCACCTATCATTCACCTAGATTCATCTCCCAATACTTGTGATTTTTCACTAGATCCCGACTTGTCTTTAAGAAACTCTTCTTCACTTCATTAGAATGGTTATAATTCTAATTAAGAAGAATAATTTCAGGCTGATATGCATGTTATGACATAATCCATACAATATACCCTACCTTTGAATACTCCTAAGACTATACAAACCCCAAGTTCACTAGTCGATTCCTCATTGGTTTCCTATGTAGTGTTACTTATATCAAATGGTTTCAAGTATTGTCTATTTTTGTTGTGTATGGTTGTCATTGATGTCAAATAAGTCCAGTAATGACAAAAGAATACCCAGGACATGACGACATGGCATGTAGGATGAAGTTGTTTTTATTAAAGAAGTTTAGTAATGACAAAGGAATAACCTAGGACATGATGACATGGCATGTAGGATACTTCGCCTTTCAAGTTCTAGATACTTCACCTTCCAAGTTTGATTAAAGTAGGAATCCACCCTAGGGTTAGCATAGAATTTCATGAGGACATTTTCAGATGCAAATCGATGAGGGGGATTGATCGATTCTTTGATCAATTAATTGAGTTATGAAATAACCATGGTACAGGGTTATTGATCGACCATTGATCACTATAAGGATCGATGGATATCCAAATACTAAATAGTGCTTTAATTCTTACAAGGATGAACGATTGAGGACAAGGCAAGGTAGAGATCGATGGTTGGGACTGAATCCGACATAGGAATATATGAGATTGTTTAAAATTTGAAGGAATTAAAAGTTGTATCAGACAATCGAAGGACTACAATCCAAGAAAATCTAGATCAACAACTCTGGGTGAATTTATATGTCAAATAATCCATAGTATTAATTGTCAACCTAGAGAGGTAGCTTGTGAGATGCAAATACTATATATTCAGAACTAAATTCTAGATTGTCCTAACCTACCACTGACACACACACCTTAATACAAAACAATGTAAAAATGCAGTCTATTCACTCAATTCAATCTTTGCATCCTAGCCAAATATAAAATATAAATCCTATGATACCAAATTTTGCAAAATTTACTACCATAGATAAAAGTAAAATAATCATCCAAATTAAATCCAATCTTAATTCTAAAACATGTATACTTTAGCAAAAATAATGAACCTATGATAATTTTTTTATCTAATCAACTTGGAAATTAAATATGCATAAAATTATGTAATGACACAAAAATCCGAGTGTGATAGAAAGTAAATTATATAACTAGAAGTGTTTTTTTTCAGTCAATGATTTTATTTAAGGTAAATACCCTGAATTAGAGCCAGTGTTCCGATCTTAATACAAGTTCACTAATTCTCAATTTGAGAGAGAAAATGGATCATTGCAAAACTAAAACTTCCTACTGAACTCAGATACTAAAATTACATTAAGATAAGCATGTAATAAAAAAATATGAAGGAATCATACCTAAAAATTGTTGTTCAACATACATAGTTAAATATTTACAACCAACTAAGTGAACAGAAAATCAAAGAGAATAATTAACCAAGATATTTATACTAATGAGAAAAAAATAAAAATAAAAGGGCTTATGGTCCTCCTAGTGGATCCTTGCCAACATGACCACAAGTCCTTAAACAACCTACAGAACTATCTTGAGTTACAACCACATAATAAAATCAAGAAAGCATTTTATATAAAAGACACCTTAATAAAATCAAGAATTATGATGTTTTGATAGTAATATTCATTTTCCCATTGGCTTGGTCTCTTCTAAATTTGAGATTCTTTTTTAACATGCTGATGTGAGAAAGATGTTTTAAGGCCTCTATTTTCCAAGTCCTTCCTACCTTTGCAAGTCATTTATTCTCATTGATTGTCTTCTTACGCTTGGAGGTCAATTTCTCATATTTCATTGCAAGCTGAATACCACATGTCCTTAATTCGTTAATGTCTTCCACATATTTTCTGATGGTCACCTTCAAATGTTCATTTTCAACCCTAATATGTTGATCAAAAAAATTATACTCTTCCAACGATATCTTTAGCTACTCTATTTCCCTGTTCTTTTCCTGGATTTGATTTATTACATATGTTGTAGGCATAGTAGTAGGGACTTCAGGATTAGGAAGGTCATCTTCAAGAGTACCATAGTCAAATTGGTGAGGATCAAACAATTCAGGGTTATATTCCACATGACTATTTTTGGAAGACAAGGAATCATGAGAGGGCTTAATATATTCAGATTTAGGAGGGACATTCCTAGGAATATTTAATGATGAACAATCGAACTCGGGAAAATCAATTTGAGGAGAACCATGCTTAAGTAAAGGAGATGGATCAGAAGAGATATTTTTCTTCTTCTTAGAGGTTTTTGGTTCTGAATCTGGGGATTCTTCTAAATCAATTAAGGATGAATGAGCTATATTCTGAGCTGAATTGGAGGGATTGGCAGTCATGCTTCTTGTGATACGAAGAGGTGCAGAGGGTTTGCCAATGATAAAGTTTTTAGATGGATGTGATTTCTTATTTACTCTCTTTGATAATGAGGAAAAATGATTAATTAGAGGTGGTTATGGATCTTGGGAAGGAATGGGTTCGACGTTATGACCTTCATAATTATGGGAAGCTTGGTATTTTTAGAAGGACAGCTTCCAGGTTAAGAGAGACCCTAAATCCTATTTACAAAATTGTCCTAAAAATATCTATGAACACGTAATTCATATTCAATAAGAATCTTAATCAAACTATGATGGTAAATATTTTTGTAAGGATTACCAGAGTGATTCTGAACCCGTGTTGACATCTTAGCTAGACTTTTGCATAGAAAATACAAGAAATTCATTTCCAATTCAGCTTCGAAACGTAAAAGCAGGAAAACATGGTAATTCAATGTAATTACATACCTCCCTTCGCACGTCAAGTATTTATGCAACACATATAACACATTTATCCATTCGTCTTTCATCCAGTCACGAGGAAAACCCTTTTACAACTTGCAGAATAATGTTCTTCCCTTATAAACTGTGTACATACTGAGAATTCTATTGGTTTATTCTTAAACCATCGTTCTCCTCGACAAGGGAAGCTAGAGACATGAGAACTTGTCTTCTCAGATACCCTCATGATAAAATTACCAATATGAATCACTTTACCATCAAACCCTTGTGCAAAGTACAATGTTATTTCATCATCATACCCTCAGAACTTCTTAAAGAACTTATACCAATCCGTGCCTTCAAACTTTTCTTTACATGCATTGAAATCAGGAAGCCCTTCTAACATAGAGATAGATGTTGACTCATGACGTTCAACCCCCTTTCTTCCCATAATTTTCTTAGTACTATGCTCAGACTGTATTTTGGATAGATGATAGAGGATGAAATAGGAATTGGTGAAATGAAAAGGATCACTATGTAAGTGCATGATAAATCTATCAGATTTTCTTGAGTGCCTCCAATGCTTTGAATGAATGGTAAAAAATAAGCCTGATTCGTACACTTCATTATTCAATTGCATGGAAAATAATGAATTGGCAAGGGTATTGAAAATATAGTGTAATGATGAACCATTTTGCATGGAAACACATTGGTATAATTTATAATAAAATTTACTTGAATTCAATAAAGTAAATAGATTCAAAGAAGAAATCATTACCTCAAATAATATTTACCTTAAAATACCAAATACTTCAAAGATACCGTGGTTGCCAGAATTTCTACTACATACTATAATTGTTGTGACAGAGTGTAATTTATGTAACAGAGTAAAAAAATTTCATCTATGACATGAAAAATGTGGTGTTGCTACAAGACTGAAAATGACATCTTTGATAGTCTCTTTAATCTCTCACTAATCTCTATGCTAAATGATTATGTACTGCTGAAGAAAACAGAGGAATAAAGTGCTCTGTATCAAAATAAGAGCTGCAAACTGTTGGAACTGTCCATAATTACAGATTAAAGAACTGCAAGGTCTTCATCCACGTCCTTATTTTTCTGAAAATATACCAATGTGAATAAATTTATTGATGTTGAACACAGGTAGAAATCATTGGATTACCAACCATTAATGAGGAGAGTTGTTAAGCAATGAGAGATATTCCACCCTTAATGTTAATGGAAATCAAGGCACTTGGTACATCCTAACTGTCATGAATAGATTTGTTGAATTCGAATGAACTATAAAATTCACTTTTCCAAGAAACATTAATTTATTTCCTTAGAAAATGACAAGGATACCTACCATTAAGGCATGCAAGTTCCAGAGTACCTAATAATGTCTCGATTTTCAGAACCAGAAAATGTTCTAAAGTTGATGGGTTGAAACTTGTTGGAAGGAAAGCCTTAATGAATATCCCATCATCCAGCTGAGCACATAACCAAAATTATTTTGCATAAATGAAATAGACATCACCAACAAAATTTATTGTGGAGTCTAGTCAACCAGTTTCCTATTTTTCTAACTAGGCCCCTTCTAGGATGTGCCAGACAAGCTGGTATTCACAGCAAAGCTTATTTTTTCTCTTTTTTTTCATTTATTTACCTACACTATTCTACTGGAAATAAGAAGATATCTTCAAGTGTATGCATATTTCTAGTGTAACTATCTACGAATCAGGATTCCTAAAATACTCATATCCGATGTTGAAAAATATGTGTTAACAAATACCTGGATATGAGGAATCAACTTCTCACATGATCTGGATGTTAAGAATTGCTGAAAAATGGAGGTCAGAGATTGTATGATTGTCTCATAACAATGTTCACTGAATCCCAATTTGCAAAGCTTCCTTTTCCAACATCTTTCATTACTATATCGAGTGGATATTCTAGTACATACTCCTCATGTAGTGTTAAACAAGAAAGGAATTCCTCAATTTCTGGTTCCAACTGTTGTTCTTCATCATCCCTCTTCCATGATTCTTGGGCTCCTTCAACCAATGTGGAAGGGTATATTAATGGATCTTCATGTTGAGTGTGCCCATGGATATGTTGTCTCCTTTGTAAAGTAGACTTCCATTCAAATCTAAATATGATATTAGAACAAGGGTTAAATAACTTTTTGTGGTAATGAGCCCTTCTTTGCTCAACAAATTCTTGAACATCCTTAAGTTTATATTGCTTCAAAAATCCCGCTTCAAAAATCCTGCTTCATAAATGTATCAGTCGCAAGGATATTATAGTGCATGTATGGAAAATTTAATGTTTAAAATCCCGTTGTAAAATTAAAAAAAACTACTTTAAGAAAGAAGCATACTTCTTACAAAATTGAAAATTATCAAGAAAGAAATAAACATACCCATACTTGCAAATACACACTTTGCATAAATAAACACACTTGTGGAAAATAAAATTTCAGAAAGTAGACACCTGCAGAAAGTAAATCAAACATGCGAATAAATAAACACACTTGTGAATAGGAAACTTACCTGCATGAAAAGGAACAACAAGGTTTTGGGGTGACTCACCAAAGTGGATGCGTCAGGATGTTACACCACGAAAATTCCGTGGTGAAGTCATCTTTGCATCTTACCATTTCCCCTCCCCCTTGTTGTGAAATGTAAAGGAAACCTATCTATCAATACTTCAATCCTTTTAGCATCTCCACGGAAACGACACCAAAAATGTGGGTGAATTTATATGTCAAATAATTCCCAGTATTAAATTGTCAACCAGGGACGTAGCTTGTGAGATGCAAACACTATATATGTAGAAATAAAGTCTATATTGTCCTAACCTACCACTGAAACACACACCTTAATACAAAAAAAAGTAAAATTGTAGTCTATTCACTCAATTGAATATTTTCATCCTAGGTAAATATAAAATCTAAATCCTATGATACCGAATTTTGCAAAATGTACTACCATAGATAAAAAGTAAAATACTCATCCAAATTAAATACAATCTTAATTCTAAGACATACTTCAACAAAAATAATGAACAGGCTATGATAATTGTTTAATCTAATCACCTTGGAAATTAAATGTGCAAAAAACTATGCAATGACACAGAGATCAATGTGTGTGACGGAGAGTGAATTATATAACTAGAAGTGATTTTTTTAGTCACTGAATTTATTTAAGGCAAATATCTCGAATCAAAGCTAGTGTTCCGATCTTAATACAAGTTCACTTCTAAATTTGAGAGAGAAAAGGGATCATAGCAAAACTAAAACTACCTACTAAACTCAGATACCAAAATTACAGTAAGATAACCATGCAATCAAAAAGTATGAAGGAATCCTAGCTAACAATTGTTGTTCAGCATACACAGTTAAATATTTACAATGAAGTGAACAGAAAATCAAAGAGAATAATTAACCAAACTATTTATAGTAATGAGAAAAAATATAAATAAAAGGGCTTATGGTCCTCCTGGTGGATCCTTTCCAACAGGACCACAAGTCCTTAAACGACCCGCAGAACTAACTTGAGTTACAACCACATAATAAAATCAAGAAAACATTTTATATAAAAGACAACTTAAACTACAATACAAAGAAATTGTAAAACATCACTAAACTAGTAAAACAAAATCGTATTTGAATTTGATCTCTATTATTTCATTCAATTCAGAAAACCATTGTTCAATTCTCTCCCTGTTACATACAAGTCCATCTAATTATAATTCAAAAGTTGGAATAGCTAACCTGATTCTACAACAACAATCCCTATCTTACTTAAAGATACATAACCTTTTCAAAAAATAGATCGGTCTAACATTTAATGATCATCATAAGATGCCCATAATTCCTTAAGCTGATATCATATCTTAATCTGTATGAAACTTAGTGCATAGAGATGAATATCTCATTAAATCGCATACGTGAATCATCAAATTGAACTGAGCTAGATTAACACGATCCACTTTAAAATATCGTTTCAACAATCTAGCAGCTTCCAAATTAACAGTATGGGGGATCACAAGGATGCCCAATATATTGCCGAAATCGCAATAGGCTCCAGAATCCACTATGATTAGTCGCGAGATCCCAAGAATCATACTTAAAACATTAAAGTGAAGGAAATTAAATAATTTTAATAAACAATTATACCTGACTATACTTGTTGTGTAATTGGGTGAATATACGAAAAATATGGATTGATTTATCGGACATAATGTGTTAGATTTTCTTAAGATTATAGCAGTATATCTTAATTGCATTTATCAATAGGATCACTAGAAGATAGACAAAACAAAGAACAATAACACAAGTATTTTTCACCTAGGAAACCCAAACGGGAGAAAACCAGCAACCTTCGTCTAGATATAATAATTTCGAGACCAGAGTACAACGAAGAAAGAAAAGAAAAATATGGAAATGCTTTCTAAATATTGAAACCCTTAAAATAGTATTCTTCTGCAGTGTATGCGAACTTCTCTGAGCTACTGTGTGAAATAATGAGGAGGGGCTCCTCCTATTTATATTGTTTTCCCACCCAGAAGTTAACTGGGGCCAACTTCACTTGGGGGAGCAATATAATTTTATATTTTATAATTTATTTTATTTATTTATTGCTGGATTTTCACCCCAAGTTTTGCATTGTTCTTTCTAGGGTTTGTATGAATGATTACAACAAGTTCAACTCCAGAAGGAGGACAATACAAGTACAATAAGAATAGCTTCTGAAGTTGCACAAACTCTAACAATCCCTCTCAAAAAGGAAGGTAATCTTCGTTCTTCATCAAAATCATGATCATCTGGGTTTCATCTATACATCTATATTGTCTTTATCATCTCTAAACATACTGAAGGCTGCATTTATGAATTTGTTCTATCCGGATGTATGAGAGAAAATATTATGCTACGTATCTGTCTCTATTGTCAATGGAATACTTCCATGCCTGGCTAGAGATCCTGGATGAGCACATGTGTACGACCATATACTACCTATTCGTCTCATTTGTCGATGGGGTACTCCCATACTTGGCTAAGCCCATGAACGAAGAGAGGTACCTATGTAATCACATGGCCATCTGCTTCCTATCTGAATCATCTACCGATGGGATTTCTCCCATACCTGGCTGAGCACCTAGACAAGCAGAGGCACCTATGTGAACCTGACAATCTACTACCTGCCTGTCTCATCTGTCGATGGGATTTCTCTCATATCTGGATGAAAACATGGATGAGTAGAAGTACCTGGGAAATACTATGGTAAGTGTCTCTCAGTCATCTCTCCCTTTCAAGGAGGGATACATTCTCTTAGATTCCAATTATTCCATGAAAGTATTCAATTTTCACCCTGGGAAGAGGCTTGGTGAGAACATTTGTAGTCTGGTCATATGTCAGAATATACTATAACTCGATCACACCTTTCTGCACCATATCATGTGTGAATTGATACCGAATCTCTTTGTTCTTCAACTTGTCATAAAATGCAAGATTAACTAACATCTTCACACAACTTTGGTTATCACAGTGAATCATAGTTGGCTCTAGAATCTTGCCAAACAATCCTGCAAGAAGTTTACAGAGTCAAACTACTTCTCGGGCTACTGAACTAGTAGCTATATACTCGACCTTTATAGTACTGAGAGCTACTGAGTTATGTTTCCTACTGTACTAGAAAATAACTACAGAACCCAGAATAAAACAACATACTGAAGTGCTCTTCCTATCTATAGTGCATCCGACCCAATCTGAGTCTATAAACTCTTGTAATTTCAAGTCACATTCTAAATCATATCGTAGACCTTATCCCCCAATGCCACATAAGTATATGAGAATGTGTTTTGCAACAATCCAGTGAATCTGCATCAGTTCACACATGAACTGACTGAGAGCATTCACAACAAAACAAATATCTGGTATGGTGTTCGTTGGATACATCAAATTTGAATATGAAGCAAAATCCCTCAGCTTCTTCAAGCTTGCATCCATCGGAGTAGCTATGGAATTGCAGTCCAACATTCTAAATCTCTTCAATATATCTATGGTGTATTTTCCTTGTCCTAGGAAAATATCTTCCTACCTCTGCCATACTTCTAATCCCAAGAAGTAGTGCATCAATCCAAGATCCTTCATTTCGAACTCAGAGGCGATTTTCTTCTTACACCATAAGTTTCTCATTTCCAGTAAGAAATAATCCATCAACATATAGTACCAAAATCAGTGGCTCATCATTCAAAACCTTTTAGTAAAGTTTGGGGTTTGCATCACTCTTGGTGAATCCCAGACTCACCAGGAATCCGTCTATCCGTGCATACCAATCATGAGGTGCTTGCTTGATTCCATATAATTCCCTTTTCAGCTTGCATACGTGAGACTCCTTTCCATGGATAACAAAACCTTATAGTTGTTCAATATATACTTCTTCCTCAATAATACCATTGAGAAAGGTTGTCTTGACATCCATATGATGCAACTTACATCCCATAGCTGAAGCAATAATAATGATTGATCTGATTGAAGTATATCGAGCCACAGGAGAAAATGTCTCGTCATAATTGACTCCCTCTTTCTGAGAGAGCCCTCTGGAAACAAATATGGCCTTGTATTTTTAAATACTCCCATATGCTCCATGTGGATCTTCATGCTCCTCTGCATTCTGCAAAATTTGTCATGCCCATTTGGGTCTTTTTTGGCTTACTGCCATATTTGTGGGAGCATCATCTAGATCAACTAGATCAATGGGCTGATCGGTTTATTAATTTCTTCATAATCCCTCTTAATGTTGGAGGGGGAGATGCTCTCATCTCTTCATTGTCATTGATCTCCATATCTAATCCTCTTCCTTTTCGGATAGGCATTTCTTCTTCAAAGATTTCATACTGGGATGTATATTCTGTAATCCTTTGAAGACTTGTGATATCCCATGAATGTTTGCTTGTTTCCTGAAGGTTCTAACTTTGGCACGTGAATGTAGAATGGAAAGTAATTATTCATCCTGGTAACGACCAGGTTCATCAAGGATCCTTCAATTGTCTTGTTTGAGTCATGACAATAGTGTCTTCAGGTTTCTATCATATGTAATAGACTAGAATCCTTGTCTTTGAGGGATAACTCCCTCTATCTCTCATAAGTCAGTTGAGTAAATCTTGTTGAAGCAGCAGATAAACCGACATTCATAGAATATTTTTGCTTTGAGCACCAACTCTCTACATGAGATTATTCTGGGTCTGAGAGACATAATACATGCTTATAGAGGCTTTCTACTTCCGTTCCATCTGTATATCAATGGGATCACTTGTCCTTGTAGATCATGGAATTCCCTACAAGTCAAATCCCGTCAGATGGTCAACGATATTTCATAATTAATTTATTAAAAAAGTAATGTAGGTAACATTTTAGTCTATGCTTTGACACATCACACATAATGCCATCATTCATATGCTTATGGTCTCCATTATAGCATACCATTAAGAGTGTGTATTACTCCAATTATGTTATAAAGGAGTTGTCATCCTAGATGGGTTGTGCAGCATGACATGCTATTTAAATAATCATGTGTATAGAAAATACTACATGAGCCTACTTGTTAACTACCTGAATTTATAAATGTAGATATGTGTAAAATATATTAAAAAACAACAAGATATAATATACTAGAGCATGTAAAATCAAATACTTATCGTTTGTAGTTTTTGTGAGTGGGCTCCCACTATTAGAGTCCATTGATCTTCATATGCTTGCTTGATGATCATCACAGTCTAGATCTTCATATGATTTAGAAGAAAAAATCTAAACAATCATCCTTCCTTGGCTCCTTTTGAGTAGGGTCTTCTCTACATCAACAGTTGAAGCTTCATGCTTCCTTTTGATTGAAATTCGATAGCTACTGGCATAATGACTGTATTTCTTGCACCTGTAGCACTGTATTTGAGATAAGTCCTTCTTCTCTTGTTTCTTCTGATCTATGGGAGGAATTGATATTTTCTCTTGATGCTTGTGATTGAAGGACTTCATTCCACTTCCCTTTCCTCTCTTGGCATGATATATGAACGCTTGATTCTCCTCAGGTTGAGCGCCATGAAGTCTTTGGCATGCTGTAATTCTCGTTTCTTCTTGAGTGCATTCTGCCCATAGCTTATCAAATTTGGGAAGCTTGGTTCGACCACTTATAGTTTGGATGAAAGAATCCCAAGATGGTGGGAGACCATTTAAGATGTTCATGACATGATCCTTTTCTTCAAGATTGTATCCACTAGACTTTATCTTGTCCCATATCTTAGTGATCCTAATGAAATATGAGGCAATATTCTCAGACTTCGCCATCTTCATATTTGACAATTGATTCCTCAATGTGAGTGTCACATTGATGCTACTGTGTTCAAATAGCTTCTTTAGGTTTTTGAACATCCTTCTCGCTGTCGAATTTTTTGAGATCTAAGGAACCAAGTGATCTCTAACTGAGTCCACTGAAATCCTCCTTTCTTTGGCATCATCCTTTCTCCAGCGAGGTTTTTCTTCTTCGGCTTCTGGTTCTGGGACCTTTTCCTTTGCAAACTGTAATAGGTCATTTTCTTCTAGTAGAATAAGAACCCTAGATTTCCAGGGGCTGAAATTGGAAGCCCCTTAAATACGATCTTTAACCTTCATGCTGATAATCTTGACTGCAGATCTGGATCTGAGACCCCAGTAGAGGCTAGGTCAAAAATGAAATTTGGAGTTTTGGAAAATTGACTCCACAAATAAATGTGCCCTATGGAGGTGATTTGAGTAGAGGTGGATTCGAGCCAAAACTGTGGAGAAAGTAGGTCAAAACTAGAAACTCTAATTTCTGATGTAGCTGTAGAATTAGGTCAAAATTAAAAATTCTCATAATTGAATTTCATCCTCACCAAAATATGTGCCCTCCTTAGAGTGAATTCCCAAGGCTCTTTTTCTACCAAAAGGTTGAGTGAAGACCTTGAAAGATGAAACCCTAGTTTCGACAGGTTGCAAACAGAGTTCCGGCAATGGCTTCTTCTAGTACTGCTTTGATACCATGTTATATTTTCTTAATATTATAGCAGTATATGTTAATTGGATTTATGAATAGGACCAATAGAAGATAGACAAAGCATAGAACAATAACACAAGTATTTTTCACCTGGGAAACCAAAACGGGAGAAAACCCAACAACCTTCATCTAGAGATAATAATTATGAGATCAAAGTACAATGAATAAAGAAAAGAAAAATATGGAAATTCTTTCCAAAGATTGAAACCTTGAAAATAGAATTCTTCTACAGTGTATGTGAAACTCTCTGAGCTGCTATGTAGCTTCACTCTCTCCCAAAAAACTGTGATCTTCTTTGAGCTACTGTGCTACTGCTATGTGAAATAATGAGGAGGGGTTCCTCCTATTTATACTGTTTTCCTACCCATAATTTAACTGGGGCCGACTTCAGTTGGGGGAGGAATATAATCTTATATTTTATAATTTTATTTTATTTCTTTTATTGTTGGATTTTCACCCCAAGGTTTACATTGTTCTTTCTAGGGTTTGTATGAATGATTACAACAAGTTCAACTCAAAAAGAAGGACAATATGAGTACATAACAATAGGTTCTAAAGTTGCACAAACTACAACATAATGATTAGGTAAAGAGGCCAAAAGTGGACATTAGAAGATGTAAACGTGTCAATTTAGAAAGCCATCAATGACAGGGAAAGGATCTGCAAAGTAAATGTGCACGTAAAATAAAATTCTAGAGTGCCAAAGTGAAGTTCCATGTTTGATAGCTGATCAATGGAAGAGGAGGATTCCACAAGTGATTGATGGTTCACAGGAATTGCGGAAAGAGATTTGCGAGAGGATATTGTGGAAGCCCATTTTGGAAAAAGTTGGAAGGAACATCCACAATCCGTAATCTACAATCTGCCATCCATAATCTACAACCCAACTGTGGAAAGAATATCGCCGTCGCATAATGACTGAAGTTATTTCATAAATTTATGAAATGAATACCCGTAATTTGCAATTGCCGAAAGGGTGATTACATAAAGATTGTTGCAGAAAGGTTAATTGCAGAAAGACAGTTTGTGAAAGGGTAAATGTGGAAAGGTCATTGCAATAAGGCAATTGCGGAAGCTCGTGAATGATAAAATTATAAACAAATTATATCAATAAGCTACATGAACAAAAATAATGTATAAAATAGAGACTATTATTCCTGTAGATTGCATATCTAAGAAGAATATACACAATAGCATTAGAAAATAACAAATTAGTTAATTATGTTAAAAACATAGTTATGATGAATAAAAAGGGGTGTGGCTGTATAAATAGAGAAGTGATTGTTAGTTAATGGACGTGTTTGAAAAGACATCATCTATTGTGAAAGGTCACGATGAAGTTGTGTGATCGTTCAAATGAAAAGACACAAGTTTCAAAGATTGAAGAAATGTAGTGAGATGCGTGTTAAAGGTATTTATAGACAGAAGTTTGAGAGGAAGAAAGTGTCTCTATAGTCCATATTGATGTAGCAGCAAGTGAGATAGAGACCAAGGAAGAAAAACCAGGTGAATACATAAGAAGATATGGAATTCTAAAAAATAAAATTAGGGAGGCAAGGTGGTGCTAGGGCAGGCCACAAGCCTGCAATGGGTTGTATCCTCCTTCCAGTAGTGGCTGGAGAATAGGGTGTTGGCGCATCCTTGTCTGTGGTAACAGGAATCAAACTTGGGGTGTTGTAGCATACCTATTTGTAGTAGTAAGAAAAAATTCTAGGGTGTTGATGCATTCTTTCGATAGCAGCAGATAAACAATTTTGTAAAATTCATCTTATTAATGAGTTTGAGTTTGTGGTTTCTCCTTAAGGTTTCCATGATAAAATTCTGTGACCTAACTTGCTTGATTCTTTATGTGCCTTGTACTAATTGTTATAATAAAATAAAAAGAAGGAAATACTAATTCACCCCCTTCCCTCTCAGTATTGTTGGATAATCCAAAAATTGGTATCAAAGAAGGATCTTTCTCTACAGTTTAATCACTAGAAGGAAGATCCCATTAAAAACGACTATGGATAAAAAAGATGGGATAGCCACCAACATACCTCCATTAGTGGCAGGATATAATTATACATACTGGAGTGTAAGAATGAAGTGCCATTTAATGTTTCCTAGATACAAAGTCTGGAGGTCTGTTGAAAGAGAGTAAAAAATATCAGATGACCTACCTATAGACAGAGATGAACTAGACCAATATGAGGCCAATGCAAAATCCCTAAATGCAATCTTGAGTGGGTTAACAAATTTAGTGTTTGTGAAATTCATGCAATGAAAGACATCCAAACATGCCTGCGAAAAATTAAAAATTGTCTATGAAGGAGTGTCCAAAGTAAAACAATCCCAACTTCAGGCATACAAAGGACAATTTCAAAGTCTAAACATGAAAGAAGAAGAAAATATTGCATAATATATTTTAAGAGTAGATTAAATTTTCAATGCTATTAGAGGAATTTCAGGAGTAATAAAGGAGAGAGAATTTGTTGACAAAGTACTAAGAACCCCGCCCATGAAGTATGACTCAAAAGTATCTACTCTAGAATAATGAGATGATCTTGACCTCATGAAAGTAGATGAACTACATGGGATCTCCATTGCATATGAGATGAGAATAAGAAAAAATGAACCTTCAAGAAAATAAGTAGCATTTAAGGTCTCAAAAGAACCAAAGAAGTCTGAAACCCCATCTAAGAATCACTCAGAGAATTCAAATGATGAAGAATCCATGTTCATCAAGAAACCTGAGAGAGGCACTGGAAAGTAAAAAGGAAAGATACCTCTAAAGTGTTGTAATTGTGGAAGAATATGACACTTTGCTTCAAAATATCCCTATTATAAACAAGATTATAGTGATGAGAGAGAATCCTCAAAGAAGTTAAAAAAGGGCAAGGTTGGAAAGAAGAGAAGTTTAATGAGAAGAAGAAGATTCTTTACACCATGGAAGATAGTGAATATGAAGACACAAGTGGAGATGAGGAAATATAAATTATATTCATGGGAATAGAAACTCAATCTCAAGATGGTGAATCAGATGAAGAAGGAGAACTAGACCTAAAAGCTAAACTCATTAGTGCCCTTATAGAACTCGAAAAATACATGAAGAAAAACAAACAGTCAAACCAAATCATTAGTGACTTGAAGAGACAGCTTCAAGAGGCCAAGAAGATTGAAGAGGACCTATATTTACAGCTCAAAAAGAGAATACAATAATCTTAAATGATTGAAGAAGAGATTATGCACCTTAGAAAAAAGTTTGATGAAGAATATATTCGGTTAAAATTTGAAAACAGTTCAAAGAATCTAGATGACATCTTGAGTAGCCAAATAACATTGAGAGATAAATTTGGATCGGGATATGACAAATAAAAGAATCCAAAATGTTCCTCCCTCCCAAACCAATGTAGAAATAAAAGAAGCTATGTTGTTGCACCAAAGAGTCCAATTCAAATGGAAGAAATCAAGAAATTGGCTCTATCCTCTCATGACAAAGATAGAACTAATGTGGTTCCTAGAAGACCAATGACAAGTAGATATCATCATATTTTTTTTTGTCATTGCTACTCTTTTTATAATTTTGGTCATAAAGCCCTAAATTGCAGAGCATATGGAAAGTTTCGTGACTACAAAAACAGATACATCTAGTAACAAACCAAAAGTAATAAAGCATAAATTTTTTGCACCCCTTCAAAGATATGACATAGAGTGTTACAAATGCAATAACCATGGACATATAGCAAGAGATTGTAATATAATGAATCCCATAGAGAAGGTTGCTGCAAAATAGTTTCAAGACAAAAAACAGAGAAAGGAGTGGAAGAAAAAGAAAGAACAGGAGAAATCCATGATTGCTCTATGTGCGACCGAAAAGAAGAATCTATGGCATATTGACAGTGGGTGTTCAAAGCATATGATAAGAGACACAAACAAATTCATAAGCCTAAGAAAATATAATAAGGGAAAATTCAATTTTGGAGATAATATGTCTTCCAAAATAATTGACAAAGGTACAACTTCTATCAATAACAAGATCAAAGCTAAAAATGTGTTGCTAGTGGAAGACTTAAATCCTAATCTCCTTAGTGTAAGTCAAACATGTGATCAAGGGAACATATGCACTTTTGACTATGAGAAATGTGAAATGAAAGAAAAGGATTCAGGAAGACTTGTTGGGTTGAATCAACTAATGTCCAAATAAAACAACAGTATATGTCATTCTTAAAAACACTGGATGCAAAACATCTGGAAGCAAAGAAGTTGAAGACTACAGCCCAGAAACCAACTGAAACAGTTTGGGAGTATGATAAAAGATTCAAAGATATACTAAGCCAGTTGGAATATAACATAGATGAAAAATTAATGATCCAATAGTTTGTTGCTAGAATCTTACAGAAAATGTGTATGCATATCGACTGGACAACTTCAACACATATGAAGATGCATTAACCAATGCATTGTAGATAGAGATGGACGAATATTACCCTATCAATCCCGTTGATAGGTGTATTGAAGAACAATTGGAAATCATGTAGAAATCAGTACATGAGATGAGATTCAAAGGACATGATTTATGGTGTACTAAATGCTTGATGGAGGGTCATACAGAATATTACTGTCGATAGGAAGATCGTCTAAATCAACATGAAAATTTGAAGGGAAAACATTGTACAAGAATGGGGAAGAATATTGAATTGATTCATAATAAATGACATGGAGAAATACTTATAGCCCTTGCAAGTTCCTTCCTCCTCCGCAGCCTAGACCTTCTCTTCCACCATCCATGCCTTTGATGCCCAAAAGCTTTGTAGTAGAAAATTGATTTCTAGCACTCCATTCCTCCAACATTCCTTTGCTCTCTAATTTGTCTCCCCTAATTCACATCATATGATTTCAATTTATAGGATTAGGATTTTAGCATCCAATATATTAACGATGAATGTGGGATTTAGTATTTTTGAAGGTTTTTTATTATTCCCTTCAAAAAACCCTCTTTCCTTAGTTTTTAGGCATTTCAACTTGATTTTTAGTATTTCTAGGACAATTAATGCCCATGTTAGGAATTTTTACACTGTGTGAGTTATAGGAATTGGATTTGGCCCTTAAGTGGTCATGGAATTCGCCTCTTTAGAGCCACCTTGTCTTCAAACATTTATTCCTTGGTGGAAGCAGTGGTCAAATGAGAGATTGAAACTCTCAATTGTTCAAAAAACTTGGATCTTCGTGTTGCGGGTGAAGTAGAAATTTGTTTTCACACCAACACTCTCAAGGGTGTTAATTTTATTGTTAACAGATTCCCACTAATGTGTGAGGTTCAAAGCTATGTTGAGGACCAGAATACATTGACAATTATTTTATTATGATACTCTTCATACTGATACTGTTTAGTGATGAGGGAAGGATGGTAAATGATTAGGATCTTGAGGGTAGGAGTTGAAAAGTACCTACAATTCAAACATGGAAATATCCCAAATATACAATATCTTCCTCAGATGGGCATACCCATGCTCAGCAGTAAAAATAATGGCCATGAACAATACACAGTGGATCTATTACATCTAAATCTCCTCACCGTCATGTTATGAGATAGGTATTTCCTTTTCTACTCTAATCCCTCAAAGCTTTCCCTAGAGAAATGAAGGAAGAAATTATCTCCTTGCAATTTTTCCTTGTTTTGAGCTGGTAATGCTCCTCTTCCATTGACAAAAAGTGTTACCTAAGTTATAAATGCTCCTGATACATGAGAAAAGAGTGGTGCCACCACTTCTATCCTTACTAGAAGAAGCGTTACCCCCTTAACACTTCCTGTTTTCTCCATTAAAGGAGCGATGCTCGAGTTTTCAAGGAAAAAAGAGAAGCTTCGAGAGGCTTCTCAAAGCTTACCTCCATGGAGCCTCATCCCTATGGTTTAGGACCAGCTGGAGCTCAAGATCCTTCCTTTTTGGATCTTATATCCACCTCACCCATGAGATCCTCAACCATTCCTATCCTCCCATGCCTTTAAATACTAGCTCATCCCCCATGGGAAAGATGAGGTAGAATTATGTTGCATACCCACACTTTGCCAAAATAATTCTTGATTCTTTAGAGGCAAGGTGAAGTTAGAGGCAAGGATCCATTTGAAGGAACTCTCAACACCAAGGCATAAAGGTTGTAGTCTTTCCAATTATTGTTAATAAAGAATGTTTTATCTTTCTCATATATGTTGTATCATGTGTATGAATTGCTTGACCCATTGGGCACAAGCATAGATCCAATTTTTATATCTTGTATGCTATCACTTTCTGTTGTTATCTTCTATTTTTGCAGGTAAACAGAGGAAAACACTTCAAGGATAGTGAAGAAATCAATTAATAGAAGAAGCATGGAAGTCCATTCAAGTGTTTAAACAGATTTAGGAAGAGTCTGACATTTCATGTTACTCATTTGTTATAGATCTGAGCCATTCAGACTAGAGGAACAACTCTTGTCCGCAAGAGGTGCAATATTCCTAGCAACAAATCTGGCGACTTTGCTGGGGAATACTTCTAATTCTAAATATTTGGTAAGTTGAAACCGTCACCTTCATTTTCAGTTTGTAGATCTAATTTT
Organism: Pseudotsuga menziesii; assembly: GCA_001517045.1. NCBI lineage: Eukaryota > Viridiplantae > Streptophyta > Pinopsida > Pinales > Pinaceae > Pseudotsuga > Pseudotsuga menziesii. The sequence goes on along the minus strand of LPNX010809412.1, from coordinate 541,710 downwards.
TGAATTGATATATCTGTAGATCTGCTTTGAATTTGATTGATTTGCCTCTATCAGCCTTTGGATCTTCATATTTTTGGTTCAATGGGTTTTCTAGTGATTGTTTGGGTTCATTTTTCAGTCTATAAATTACTATTCTGTCGCATTTTTTATTTTTCAAATCGCCATTTCGGGCACCGCTCCTGGGCTGTATATTAAGTGCAGTTCTGGAGCTATCACCACTCTTTTTCTGTGTGAAAGAAATAGTTCCACCACTCTTTCTCTATGTGCAATAAGTGGTGCTAGAATTGGTAACACTCTGGTGTGAAACTGCAATAGGCGGTGCCGCTGCTCTGTTCCTGTGGACAGGAAGTGGTGCTCAGGCTGGTAACACCCTGTTCAACACCTATAACTCACGGTGCAAAGTATTATTCTTAGCCCTGTTTGGTATTTGATTCTTAAATTCTTGTTTTAGTATTTGAGATCCATGATTTAGATAGTTACAGTTGTGTTTTGAACTTTGCAATTTAATTTTGAATCGAAAATCAATAAAAAAAAATGAGCCAAATCCATGTGCATGTATGAATTCATACGTATTTTCAAGAATTGTGATCGAGGTTGGTGTTTAGAGCTTCATAGTTGGATTTGAATACAACTTGGTTTTGATAGATCTCTTATTTCTTTCCTCTTTAATAGAACAAGAAAAGATTCATTTTAGTTTTTCTTCATTTGTTATACATGATTTTTTGTATGTTTTTTCCTTTTCTTCAAAAATTGTGAAAAATCCATACGAAAGTTATTGTAGAATTTTGTGATTAGTTTATCCTCGCTTTAGTTGAGAAATATGAACACTTATGTATAAAAGTTGTAACAATATTTTCTTAGTTTTCATTATACATCTCACTTCATTTTCCATTCAAAAAGAAGATTTTGTTTGATTTAGTTAGAAACGGATCATATAAGCAAGTTTGTTGTATTTGTCGATGGGATTTATTCTCTGTTTCAAATAAATTAAATCTCTCTCTCCCTTCCTTAAGTAGGGAACACCTTTAAAGTTAAAGTGAAAATTTGCACAATCATACTGCATGGTTTTACCTTTTATGTCCTCACCTCATGCATCCACCTAACTGTTCAAGATAAAATCAAGCGTTAGACTTAGGTTAAAATATTTAGCATTTTATGTGATCGGTTAGAGACGTGTTCCGATGTATTTAAATGTAGGAGCTGTCATTTAGTTCCTGCACTGCATCCTGGGGATTGTGCGGTTATTCCACGTACCAATGGTACACTGAGAACAACACTCGAGGAGATTACTATGCATGTACTGTCTAGGTAGTCAGGTATTCAGGCAAGGGATGGTCCCAATCCTCCTTGTCTCACTCTACTATTGGACCCTGCCGTATATAGCGAGTTATGGTGATTTGACAATCCTGTGAGGTTCTAGACCTTTAATCCACTCCTCTCACATATTTTTCTTGTTGCTTTAGTTTGAGTAGCACTTGTTGTCTGTGAAGTTAGGATTGTTTAGAAGAGAGAGATAGTTTGTTTTACATAGTTATGGCTTCGCCTTCCAGGACTACCAACCAAGAGACTCCTTCACCAAGAACATCTTTTGTTTTCCCTACATATGGGGGTGTTGGTATTCCTTTAATGGCTATGTTAAGCCTTCATGGATTGACTATCGGATTACCTGTTTGGTTATTCTCCAGTCCATTTATCCCATGTACACAAATTGCTTCAGATCCTAACCCTGCATCATGAGAGAATCAACATCATGTTGATCCCTTGCCTTCTTCTCCTAATGTGTTTTCTCCCATTTCTCCCTCTTTTCCTGTTGAAAGTTGTAGTACTTGCAGTTAGGTGGATAACAAGAAGAAGAAAAAACAAAAAACCAAGTCTCAACCAATTAATCCTCCCAGTGCGGAGAGTGTTGATCTGCACACCCAAAGACCGCATACGCCCAAATTCCCTTGCAGGATTTGCAATGGTAATCACCTTCTGAAAGATTGTCATTGTATGGCTCTGGTTTTAGAAAAATGGTCTAAGGTTTCCCAGCAACCAATGTCATCAGCCTCTAGTCATCAGATTGATGACCCCCCCTCAACTAATGACTTTGTAGTTAAGAGTCGAAAGGGTAAATTAAGAAATCCTTGCTTGCTCTATAAGGATATGCACTTTACTTACCTTTGTCCTCTCATGGATGAATATTCTAAGTTGTTGGAATATATTATTGTTCCTCATCAATGGCATCCAACCGGATATCGTAAATTGTCACTTGACATCCCATTGGTTGATAAAGTGGTCGATCTAGTTCTAACCTCGATCACACTCTTCCGTTGGAGAGTGAAGTTGAAGTGGTCGATCCAGTTCCATCTTTGGTTGATCCCACTCTTCCATTGAAGATTGAAGTTAAAATGGTTGATTCAACATGATCTCCACCCGATCCCACTCTTTTATCCAAGAGTGCTAAGACTGAAGTAGTCACTTTGACCAAATATTCGTCTTGTTCTTCTCTTCCAGTAGAGAATGAAATAAAACCTGCTGAAGTTTTTATGCTTCGTTCTGATTGTTCTCGACAAGAGGAAATTTTGTCTCATTCAACAGAACCCTCTCCAAGTATTGAGGTTATTTCCTATGACAGGAGTAACCTAATAGAGTCATTTCCTTTGACTGGAGTAACCTAACAGAGTCTCGTCTTCATTCGAGTGTTCCTTTCCAGATAGTTGTGAACGTTACTACTAGGTGGATGCTTAACACTATTGTTGACAATGTTCTGTTAGTATTCTATTCTCAACTGCTTGGAAATATTTAGTTTCTCCTCAGCTTGTGCCAGCCATCGATCAAATATTGGATTTTAATCGAATACCTACTGCACCTTTAGGGATCCTTCCTCCTTTCCTATCACATCAGGATGAAAAACTATCTGTATTGATGTTATGGTGGTCCAAGGTCCTTTATATTTCAATATGCTCCTTGGACATGATTATGTGTACGCCATGAAGGCTGTAGTGTCCAAACTCTTTAGAGTTATGCATTTTCCCCATGATGGGAAGATTGTGATCATTGATAAGATTTCCTTTGTTGCACCTGACCATCACATTCCTCCTAGTAATTAGACTACCCTGAATGTGCCGCATGTTCTTGTGATTTCTTCCCCTTCTTATAGTTAGCTTCTTCCCACCATAGGTAAAATGGGGGGCATGGCTCCAGCCTGTGGACATCATAATTGAGTTAAGCCGCTAGATTTTATGTGAAAGGGGAAACCTACCAACCTCTGGATATCATTTTGGGTAGGAGAAGGTTTACGAGCATAGTTCCCGTTCTGTGTCAAGCTTGTTAAAAAATGAAACGGATGCTTGTGATCATAGTTCCCGTTTCATGTTAAGCTCATTAAAAAATGAAACAGATTTGTGAGCATAGTCTGCATTCTATGTCAAGCTCATTAAAAAATGAATCAGATGCCTATGAGCATATTTCATATTCTATGTCAAGCTCGTTAAAAACTGAAAAAGATGTCTTTCAGCATAGTTTATTTCTATTTTTAAGCTCCTTAAAAAATAAAAAACTGGCCCTAAGCATAGTTTACCTTTTGGTTTTAATCTCGCATAAAAATGAAACCATGTTTTGAGCAAAGTTCCTTTTTTTGTGTCAAGATCATTAAAAAATGAAACATTTTAGTGAGCATAGTTCCTTTTCTCTGTGTCAATCCCGTTAAAAAATGAAACGGATGTCCATGAGCATAGTTCCCATTCTATGTCAAGCTCGTTAAAAATTGAAATGGATGTCCACAAGCACAATTATTTTTTGTTTCAAGCTTGCATAAAAATGAAACAGGTCCCCACAAGCATAGTTATTTTCTATTTCAATCTTGTGTAAAAATGAAACAGGCCACCTTGAGCAGTGTTTATGTTTTGGTTTCAAGATCGTTAAAAAAATAAAACCGACCTTGATCATAGTTTACCTTTTGGTTTCAAGATTGCATAAAAATGAAACCATGTTTGCAGCATAGTTCTTTCTCTGCTGCAAGCTCATTAAAAAATGAAGCAGATACACTGAGCATTCTTTCAACTAATCTTCAAGCTCGCTAAAAATAGTAAGATGGTGTTGAGATTACTTTTCATTTTTCGTGCTCCGGTTAAAACATGAAAACTGGTTTGAGCTTACTTTATCACTTTTTTGTGCTCTGGATTCAAACATGAAAACAGTACTAAGTACC
>LPNX010809412.1:519374-532905 GCA_001517045.1 Pseudotsuga menziesii | reverse complement strand
GGCAATTAGCAACTTGAACATGGTGGGACTCATGGACTAGGCAAATAAGACAAAAATAAATGAATTAATGTCTAAGTGGGTAAATACTATGGGTTTATTATTCTAACATTTTATACCTTCAGCGTGCTCATTAAAAACTCGACCAAGAGGTAGTGAGTCTACTTTTATTATTTTTCAAACTTGTTAAAATTGGATTTTGAAAAAAGGACACCTTAATGGAGTCTTCTTTAAGTTCTTTTCAGACTCTTAAATGTGAAAATATTGTCGAGTGAACTTGTCTTCTTCACACTCCTAAAAGGACATAAAGATTCGTTTTCCTGGTGATAGTTTACCCCTTTTTTGGACCAGCGGCCACTAATTACAAAAAAAGGTATACTCCAGCCAATCATGACTGGAAGAGTTCTCTTGGGCATTATTTTATACTTTTTCAGGCCCTAGGGACTAAATCATATGAAAAAGGACCTTTTGGAGTCTTCTTATGTTTTCGTTTAGACTCCCTAAACATGAATGATACTGAGTTTTCTTTCATTGGACTCATAAAAATCAAAAGATGAAGGACCCTCTTTTGGGAACGAACCCATCCTTTCTCGGGTTCATAAAACATATGAGAATGTTCTCATCACTTGATGAGATACAATGAGTGTTTGTTACCCTCTTTGAACTCGTAAAAATGAAAAGAGGCACTCATCAATCATGATGGGGAAAATAAGGGAAAGGGAAATACATTTAATTTCCAATAATGGCAGTTGTTAGTCACCTTTTAACATGGCACTTATCTGCATTTCATTCAGTCAATTGGGTATTCATCTTGTCTCTGAGTTGATCTGCTTTCATGAGTCATGTCACTCCTTGGAGTATCTCAAAGAATGCATTGTCCTTTGTCGCAATATGTCCCGCCTCGTCAAGTCAATGCTACCAAGTCTTCTGTCGTGCTACCTTATGTTCAAAAGGGAAATTGTTTTAAGATTTTACACCTACAGTCAAAACAAATTTTTGTGTCAGTCCTATGGTTACATCGTACTCAAAATTCCAGAACATTGTTCATAGGTTTGTGTTGTCGATGTGGGATTCATCACGACCCTCCTTCGACGGGACTGTTCCCTATTCTTGTCAAATTCAACTCATCATCTAGGAATTAATATTAGAAAAATTATTAGTACCTTGAGGTCTGTATGCCTAAATGAAATATTCTCTCACTCTTGACATAGGTTCACATCATTGACCTTTGATCGATAGATTTGACTGAGTGTTCGACATCAAATCATCTATTCACACTCAAGAGATTGTACTAGGGTACCTTGGGAATCATTGACATCAATGGTGATTTCCCTTTCACTTGTTAACGATTCTCATCATTGACCAATAATTAAGTGGTTTCTACCATGTTCGACATCAAGACATTTTAATCACATGGATAGAATCATAATTTTTGGAAGATGAGACAAAGACCTTGGGTATCTGTTAAAGCACTCATTGCTTTCCCTAGGTTGTGATGGAGTATTTTGTATGAGTCCTAGGATTGATACCCATTTGTATGTCCGTGGCTGTGCTCAAATTTGCGTCTGTATGAAATAGATCTACATTGTATGTCTGGTAGCTATGTCCAAATTTGAGTCTTCTTCGCATGGATCTACGTTTTATTTCAGTAGCCATAACTTTTTTGTATCTCACATGGATCTGCGTTGTATTGGTCGGCAGTCATGTTGTGAGTCATTTGGGACATGTATCAAAATGTAAAAGGTGTTGCATAAATTTTGTGGTTCTTGATAAGTTCCTATGTTTAGACCTTTGCCTCGATACTATACCTTGTTATTTCAAAGTATTATGCCTATCATTTCCCTCTAGCCATCATACTTTGGGGGGTATTCTGTTACAACTAAATATCATCACCATCATATTATGAGATAGGTATTCCCTTGTGCGCTCCAATCCCTCAAAGTTTTCCCTAGATAAATGAAGGAAGAAATTATCCCCTTGCAAATTTTCCTTGTTTTGAACTGGTAACGCTCCTATTCCATTGACAAAAATCATTACCGAAGTCAGCAACACTCCTGATACATGAGAACAGAGTGGTACCACTGCCTCTATCCTTACTACAAGAAGCGTTAACCCCTTAACACCACCTTTTTGCTTCATTAAAGGAGTGGTGCTAGAGTTTTCAAGGCAAAAGAGAATCTTCGAGAGGATTCTCAAAGCTTACCTCCATGAAGCCTCATCCCTATGGTTTAGGAACAGCTGGAGCTCGAGATATTTCCTTTTTGGATCTTATCTCCACCTCACCCATGAGATCCTCAACCATTCCTATCTTCCCATGCCTTTAAATACTGGCTCATCCCACATGGGAAAGAGGAGGTAGAATTATGTTGCATACCCACACTCTGCCAAAATAATTCATGAGTGTTTAGAGGCAAGGATCCATTGTAAGGAACTCTCAACACCAATTAATAAAGCTTGTAGTATTTCCAATTATTGTTAATAAAGAGAGTTTTCTCTTTCCCATATATGATGTATCATGTGTATGTATTGCTTGAATTCTTGGTCACAAGCATAGATCCAGTTTTTATATCTTGTATGCTATCACTTTCTATTGTTGTCTTCTATTTTTGTAGGTAAACAGAGCAAAAAGGTTCAAGGATAGAAAATACATTTGTTAATAGAAGAAGCATGGAAGTCCATTCAAGTGTTTAAATATATATAGGGAGATTCTAACATCTCTGAACCATTCAGACTAGAGGAACAACTCTTGTCCACAAGAGGTGAAATATTCCTAGCAACAAGGTCCATGTCAAAAAGCAAAAAATATACAAACACTTTTTGATGAGTGCCAAATATCTAGGCCTTTGTAGTTCTTCGACATGGAATTCTAATCATGCGCAACTCGTGCAGTGCATCAATGAGTGATACGACTATTTTTTCCCAAGGTATTCAAATAAACCAACGATAGTACACATTTATATCATGTGAATAAATGAGTCGATGTTGAGAATAATAAAACACCATCTGATTAGCGGTCATTGATGTATACCATTAACAGATGCGAGGAGGACCACCAATAATGATGATGGACTCCAAGGTACTTGAGTAGAAACTGACAAGTGTGAATAGATGTTATGAAGTCGAACACTTGTAAAATCAAACAGTCAGGGGTCATTGATGTATACACACTATCATTTGCGAGGAATCATGCCACTAATGATTGCAAGATCCAAGGTACTCACTGGGGTTTCTAGATCCATTTCCTAGATGATGATTTGACGTCGATAGGAGCATATCTGTCAGAAGGAGGGCCTTAATGCATGCCACATCAACTGACATGAAACTGAGATCAATAGGCTGATATAATTTGGTAGAGTTGCGATATCCAACACTGTATACTAACACAAGGAAGGTTGACATGATTGGTCAGGAATATTTGAGGAATGGCCGACACTGGTTTAACTTCCCTTGAACACATAACACGACTCATAGTGACACTTGGAAACATAAGACTTGAGTAACCAACCTTCGTGAAATTTTCCAATTCTAGATGAATTAACGAAAGATCCATAGATGACAAGAAGGATAACCCATTGGTGGATATCTGTTCAAATTGCTAGTACAACTTCCTAAGTCAAATGTAAATGGTGTATGTATAACTAAAGCAAGGATATGTGTCACGTTCAAGGGAGACAAGGACTGACTATTGCCATTTTCTCCATGATGAATTATGAATATATTTAATGATATTCCTTTTTGTTTTTTTGTTTTTTTTAATTTTTAGTGTTTTTTCATGTATTAGCTTGAAAAAGAATAAAGAATGCTATAATACATAAGAGGGAACGAGTGTTGCAAGGGCATGCACCTATTTTTCAAGAGCATGGGTCAGGACAAGGAAAGGATATGTACTACAAACATGGGCTGAGCTAGTTGTGCACCCTTGTTCAGATGTTCCCTCCATAGGTGGGCTATTCGGAGTAGGATTATGTGTCGACAGACGGTGAAATAGAACCAATTAACTGCACTTTTCATCCAATATGGGGTCTTGGCCAAGTAGGGAGAAAATAGTGATGGTTTTACTTAAATCGATTCTTGTGAAAAATATCAACAACATGGATCATGGTTTGTCATTCAAATCCTAGATCAAATAGTTTGAACATGTCAATTCCGCCAAAATATTGTAAAAGTAACCATAACCAAACCATTTAGGCAACCAATAGGCTTAAATATATGCATTTAATATCTAAAATAAAAAAGATAAGTAGATGACTCATTTTTTACCATTCTTATAGGAATCACCTCTTTCAAGGATACATATCAGAAGTAATGAACCATTTACTTGGTAATCTGTTTGTTGTAGGCGAGTCTTCATGTTGGATTCGGAAGTCAAATAGTTCAAAAGCGTTTTTTTGGATTTTCCGTATATTCGATTTTTTATGAAATTTTTTGGACATTTTCTTTTTGAAGAAAAATATTCAAAGGGAGAAAGTGTATATGACTCTTTTTGGTATGTGAAAAGTTATTGCAAAAATTGTTTTGAACTTAAACACACTTTTTGGTTCATGATGTAATCAGTTTTACTTTATACAAAGGAATGTTACTTCGAATTTTACCTATGATTTGAAATATTTGTTCAATTAAGGTGCCACTCATTCTAAATACATGCTTGATTTATCAGAATGACGTATGACAAAGATGCCAATCAAGGACGTAGTTAGCTAAGGAATTACCTAGACTATTTGAACTTATAGGAAACTGAATATATTCAATGAATTCAAATTGACGTTTTAGAAGACGAACTAGTAGAAAATTTCTAAACAGTATAGGATCGTGAACCTAATACTGAACATTTAACTAAGATGCAACAAGTTGTGAGTCCTGTTCAATAGTTATTCATTGGATTCCAAGGGTGTTATCCTCAACTAGAAGCTCAATGGATGTGCTATACTCTACAACAATATTAGTCGCAGGTCCAAGGAAAGATCCTCCCGAAGTAAGGACTTGATTGTTAGGTGTGAATATTACCCATGTGACTAAAGCAATGTTCTAAGAGCCACGACTGGGGCCATTCGCATATCCCAAATAAGTGAAAGTTTCCAATGATATTCGCTAAGTACAGATACCAAGAAAGATAAGTGTGTGCACAAGATAACTATTATACAAATTTTTTTAACATACAATAATACATAATACAAAAAAAAGGTCGTGAGGCCTCAATGCCTACACAAAGTATTTCTTCAGATAGAGACCATTTCTGATCTCCGACAAGGGTTCCCCATCATAATTGACTAACTAATATGCACCTCTTTTCAACACTATTTTGATGACAAGTGGGCCAAACCATTTAGGTACAAATTTCCCTTTTCCTATTTAATCATTGTCCTAGTCATAAACCAACACCAAATCACCTTCTGAAAAGACTTGAGGATAGAATGCTTTTTCATATTGGGATTTGAATATTTTCTTGTGTGCTTCTACGTTTAATGAGGAGTATCTTAGAGTTTCATCAAGAGAATGAAGGTGTAGGAGTAGTTCTTATTCTGTAGAAGTGTTAGGTAAGAGTTCGATAGCTAGATTTAATGAAGATATTTCACATTCAATTGGAAACAACTCTTCTTCTCCATAAACCAGCTAGAAAGGAGTGAAACCAGTCATCATTTTAGATGAGGTACGATAAGCCCAAATAACAGAGAACAACATCATATGCCAGTTAGTTTGGTTCTTATTAACCGTTTGCTGTAACATGGTCTTCAAAACCTTATTGATGGCTTCAACTTGACCGTTGTATTGGGGATAATATGGTGAGGAAAAATCCTGTCGTAAGCCTAACTTGGTTGTAAGTTCATTCATAAAGGAATTCCTAAAATGGATACCATTGTCTATGATGATATCTTTGGGAACATCGAACCTAGTTATCACATGATTGAATAAGAAATATGCTGCAGTTTTTGTTGTGTTGTCTAATGTAGGCATTGCCTGAGCCCACTTTGTAAAGTATTACACTACTACTTTGATGTAGTGGTGTCCATTAGATGAAGGTGGGTTGATTGTCATATAATAAATGGCCCACTTTGAAAATGGACCCACAGTTACTACAGGGTGTAACGAAGCGGGATGATGCACACATTTTTCTTGTATAAATATGGGAAGGATGACATGTTTTAACGACATTGATGAAATCTTTGAATATTGTGGGCCAAAAGTATTCTGCACACAATATTTTCTGGGTGGTTTCCTACCCACAAAGATGACCACCACATAATCCAGTATGGAAATCATTCAATACCTGCTCATCTTCTTCATGGACTAAAAAACGTCTTAGAACTAAGTCTATTCCTCTACGGTATAAAGTATCCCCAATAATGAGGTATCTTCTTGCTTGGTATCGGATGCGACATCATTCAATGCTAGAAAATTAAGCATCGATACTTTGGGTTTGGATATATGTAATTAATGTTCCATACCAAGGATCAGTAGTGGCAATGAGAAATAAATGTCTGTCTTCCCAATACTCTTCTTCTATTGTTTCCTCTTTATTGTCGAGTAACTCAGACACTAGTTTTGCAAATGTTAAATACTTCTTGGCTTTAGCATTTAGGAGTTCGAGATCAAATTATTGCACAAATACTATCCATTTTGAATACTTGACCCCGATGATTGGATGGGAAAAAATGTGTCTCGTGGGGTTCATTTCAGACACTGTAGTCATTTTTCTTGGAAGTATATGTTGATTATAGAATTGTTGTCATTTTTGGCTATTAAATTACTCATTTAAACATACGTTTTATTATCTTTCTATATATTTTATGTCACACAGATCACTATTCAGCTCAGGTATGTATGAAATCTATTTATTATTATCTTTTTTATAATTTTATTAATTAAAATTGACATTGTTAAAGCACATTTGATGTATTAATTAATTTATATATTTGTTTGCATATTTTACAATATTTTTGGGACAAATTAATAAACATAACGCATTTAGCCTGCCTTGTGCACAACACATCCATCTCAACGTCCATCTTGTCATCCAGCTCGCTGCACGAAACTCGCTGGTAGTTTTCCAGATGTTGAACTGTGTTGTTGTAGACTACAGTCCTGAAGCACGCTAGTAAACAGACACTTTGTTTTCCCTAGTTCGACGCCCATCATATCCATCTCATGGCCCAGCTTCTTGTCCAGCTCTCCATCCAGATTGTTGAACAGACTACGTGCTATTGAGAATTAATTTCAAGCAATTAAAATGTGAAATAGCCTACAAACGACTTGCTTTTTACGTGTCTAGGTGATGGAGCTTGTGTTCTAAAATAATCTGATAGCTGGCAGCCTCCTTTGCTTTCCACCACATTAACAATCCATGCATTGAGTTGATGCATTTAACCTACACTCTAGAAGGTTCTCTCGTGTGCTCTCCTCTTTTCGCCATCATTTCATGGCTGCGCTTGTTACAGAGAAAACTTCCTATGGCTTGGGGTGTACCACAACAGACAGGGAAACTGCAGAAATCAATCCCTTCCCCATATGCAAGAGAAATACAACATATAACACTAAAGGATCTCAAAACATACCTTATTCCAGATGGTTGTAGTAGATCCTCGTTGAGCTTTTTCTAATCCCGATTGCGTTAGCAATTTACTCTCAACAATAGTAAAAAAGACAAGCATGCTATATAATATAGTGTTAGGCCTACTCTAGCATATATAATCAATGATATATAAGCAATTAAACACATCCATATGCCACCATTCCCACCATTGGATCTCACATATGCCACCATTCCCATGTTTGGAGGATAGACTAAGAGGATGTATAGGGAAAGTCAGCTGGCATACATTATAAGCAAGCAGAGCAACTCAGTGAATCACCCCATCTATGCAGTGGACACTAATTTTGGGTCATGCATTTTGCAAATAGTTGATTCTCAGCAGAAATCAGTCCATCTCACTAAGCCCACATGTCAGCAGCCCGAAGAAGTAACCACAACAATATGGACCATGTATTTTGATGGGGCTAGCACTCAAATCTCAACAGGTACAGGTGTAGTACTGATCTCCCCATCTAAGGAAAACATCCACCTATCCTATAAGATTGATTTTAAAACCACTAACAACATAGTAGAATATGAAGCCTTGCTGCTAGGAGTTAAAACTGCCCAGGAGATGGGGATCATGTGCATAAATATTTTTGGAGATGTAGAACTCATCATATAGTAGGTCAACAACACGTTTTCAGACAAAAAATATCATACTGAAGGCCTATAGGGACGAGGTATGGAAACTCATATACTCATTTATGTTTTTTGAACTGTCATATATTCCTAGGGATTTGCCAATCACCTGGCTAATTCCCTAGCTGTCTCTGCAAGTCTGTTTTTTCCTCCTTTACCCCCTAAGCTTAGCTATGATGTTCAGGTCAAGTACAGACCCTCTCTGCCAGATAATGTAAAATTTTGGAGGGTGTTTGAGAATGACGATGAGCTTAGTAAATTCCTTCAGTTAGTAGATGAATTCTCTGACATACACATAGACCAAGAAAACCTAAACATGGAGGAATCCAAATAGCTCAAGTTAAAAGATAAAGTGGCTAATCAAAAAATTGTCCAATTGCCCAGCAACTACATGCCCCGAGATCTAGTACCACTAGAAGAACTGTTTGATCACAATGACATCCCTTTCAAGCCTTCCAAAATGGAGCTAGATTCTGCTATCCAAGAGAAAAACATAGGCAGCCAAAGCCATCCTAAACTGATAAATATTTCCATGGGATTGAATGCTGATCAAAATTCTAAATTTTGCAACTTGATAAAAGAGTTTGCTGATGTTTTTTCCTAAGAGTATAGTGACCTAAAAACTTATGACACCAATATCATCCAGCACATAATTCCTTTGGAGAAGAACACCATTCCTTTCAAATAGAAGCTGAGACCCATCAGCCCTCTCCTATTACCAGTGATTGTAAAAGAGATCCAGAAGCTCCTCAAAGCCAAGATCATAATCACCCTCAAGTATTCCAAGTGGATTGCAAACCTGGTAGTGGTAAGAAAGAAAAATGGAGAAATCAGGTTGTGTGTGGATTTTAGAAACCTGAACAAGTGTTCCAAGAAAGACAACTATCCACTTCCCAAGACGGAACACCTATTGTAGAAAGTCTTGAGGGATAGGGTTATGTCCTTCCTTGATGGGTTCTCTAAATACAACCAAGTTGTTGTGCACCCTGATGACCAAGAGAAGAATTCCTTTACCACCCCCTGGGGCACCTTCATGTATGCTAAAATTCCATTTGGGGTAATGAATGTTGGGGCTACTTTTCAGAGAGCCATGGAACTAGCTTTTGTAGGGCTAAAAGATAAATTTGTGCTGATATATCTGGATGACCTAACAGTTTACTCTCACAGCCATCATGACCACTTGTAGCATGTAAGGAAGGTATTTCTGAAGAGCAAAAGGTATGGAATATCACTAAACCCAAAGAAGTCCTAGTTTGCACTCAATGAAGGAAATATCCTCGCCCACATAGTCTCAACTAAAGGTGTAAAGATCGATCTGGTAAGGGTGGAAGCAATCCAAAATCTATCAATACCAAGGTCGAAAAGAGACATTCAATCCTTTTTAGGCAAGATAAACTTTGTCAAGAGGTTCATTCCTAATTTCTCCGAGCTGGTAAAGAACATAACAATCATGCTAAAAAGGGATGCAGAAATAAAGTAGACTAACCAGGAAAGAAACTCTTTTGAAGACATTAAGAAAGCTATCATGGAGGCCCCAACCCTGATTAGTCCCGACTACACCATGGGTTTTTACACTTTCTCTTTTGCATCTTATGACACAGTGGCAGATGTACTATTTCAAAAGAATGATGAGGGTCTTGATCATCCAATTGCATTCTTCAACAAAAACCTGAGAGATGCTGAGCTGAAGTATGACCCAATTGAGAAGCAAGCTTATTCTCTCATAAAATCTTTGAAAACTTTCAAAATCTACATTCTCCATGTAAAGGTCATTGCATATGTCCCTTCAGCTACTATGAAGGATGTTTTGACTCAGCCAGACATTGATGGGAAGAGGGCTAAGTGGATTTCCAAACTCATTGAGTTTGATATAGATATGAAACCCACCAAGCTGGTAAAGGGACTAGGTCTGGCCAAACTCATGGCTAGAGAAAACTGTGAACTGATGGGAATAAATTTCACATGTGTCAAATCAGCAAAGGTGCAAACTGTGGTAGTAGCAAAAACATGAGTAAATCAAGATCAAAATGGCATTCCATCAGTAGCTGAGAACATATCCTCATGTGAGTGGTACTCAGGTATCATTCAATTTTTGCAAAAATTAGAAGTTTCTCCTGATCTCACTCCTAACCAAGCACGCATTCTTAAGTTGAAATATGTTAAGTTTTGCATAATTGACAAACTATTGTACTGGAGAGATCAGTCTGGAATTTTGCTAAGGTGTCTAGATAAAGACGAAACAGAGTAGGTCATGCATCATTTTCATTCCAGCACATGTGGGGACCACCACTACTGGAAAACCATAGCCCACAATATCTTAAGAGCAGGGTACTATTGGCCAGTCCTCTTTGCGGATGTATGCACTTTTCTAAGGGCCCATGACCAATGCCAAAGATTTATAGGGAAGCAACAACTCAAGTGCTTTCCCCTTAGGCCTATTGTTGTGAATGGGCTTTTCCAGCAATGGGGTATGGATTTCATAGGTGAAATAAACCTAGATTCTAGTGGACAACATAAATGGATATTAGTAGCTAGCTACTGACTACTTTACCAAATTGATAGAAGCAGTACCCACCAGGAATGCCACTCATCAAGTCATCATGAGATTTTTATACAAGAATATCTTTAGCAGGTTTGGCTGCTCAGTAAGGCTAGTAACTAATAATGCACCAGCTTTCAAGGATGGGGCATTAGTTAAAATTTGTGAATCAATGGGTTTTAAACTAGTGCACTCCACATCCTATTATCCCCAAGGAAATGGCCTGGCTGAGTCATCCAACAAAAGATTAGTCAAAGTCATCAGAAAATTGCTAGAGACAAATCAGAAAAGTTGGGATTCAAAGCTTAAGTTTGCTTTATGGGCTGATAGGGTAACAGAAAAAAGATCCATAGGGACTTCTCCATTCAAGCTTGTTTATGGCACTGAGGCCATTTTTCCTATCCAACTTCCTTCCAGTGGAAAATTTCTTTCAGGAAGAGGAAGATGAACCAAATGATATGGTGAGAAGGATGATGGACTTGGTAGAGTTACAACAATTAAGGGCATGTTTGACAAAAGAGCCAAAGTAGACAACTTCCAGGTCGGAGATGGGGTCCTTAAGTGGGATGCTGTCAAACAAGACAAGGGAAAACATGGAAAATTTGACTCTTTATGGATTGGACCTTTTGTGATAGCCCAGGTACATAAGAATAACACCTTCAAATTGCAAAATTTGGAAGCTGAAGAGGTATTTGATGGCCCAGTGAACGAGCGGTTCTTAAAACTCTATTTTATTTGAGGCTCTGAGGCCTTATTATTGTAAATTAGAAGATAGTAGGTTTTTTTTCTTTCAGAATAAACTCCATGCCCAATGGAACAGTAAATGATAGTGTTAAGTTACTTAGTTTCTTTTAGGGAAAGGCATTTTTGGTCTGGGATTCTTGGGACCTCACTAAGAGGTTCCCATCCCCAATTAGGAGCCAGATGTTATCTCCCAAAATAATTTATTTTGATAGTAGGAAGAAGTTAACTCATGCAATGAAGGATGTGAATATCACTGACAGTTTGAAATCCTATGTTTTTGAGTTAGATGAAAATTTCACAAGTAACACTTTCAGTGGCTTAGGCAAGCCTAAGAACATCTCATTAGCCACCAAAAAGTGTTGTCTTCAGCATATTAGAAAGGAGTGTGACATATACACTAACCATCGAAAGAACATTTTTGATGGCAGTCGGAGGTTTAGTCCTCTATGGCGCCGACGTTTCGGAGGCTTAGTCCTCTATGGCGCCGACACTATAAATAATTTTGTTGTTTGAAGCGTCGATGCATTAATAGTTTCAGGTTCCGATCACCGACGCATTTATGGTTAGTCTTTAGATCGCTGATACTTAACCATCGCGACATTAGTGGTTTGAAATGTCGGCACTACGGTAGCGATTAGGTTTAAGGTTTCAATCGTTTAGGTCTGAGGTTCAGATTGCCGACGCATTAGTGGTTGGAGATTCTGATGTTTTAGTGGCTAGAACTTCAGATCACCGATGATTAACCGTCATGATGTTAGTGGTTTGAAATGATGACATTGCGGCAGCATTGAGTTAATGGTTTGAAATGTTGACACCGCGAAAGCGTTCAGGTGTAAAGTTCCGATCATTCAGGTTTGAGGTTTCGATCGTTCATGTTAGAGCTTCCGATCATCGATGCTTAACCATCATGACATTAGTGGTTTTAATCATTGACACTGTAGCAGTATTCAAAGATTCACCATGGTGACGGGGTAAAAATTCCAGTGGATTAAACAAGAAAGATCATGTCAGTTGACCGCCGAAACGCTGGCCTTTGGTGGCTGATTTATAGTGGGTCAGCAGCAATGATCATTAGCAACTACTTCAGTTATTTAATGTTCAGTCAGTGAACTAAATATTCATCATAGTTAGACAAATAGTTAGGCAGGGTTTGAAACCCTAATTTGGAAAAACTATCACTTTTAAGTATTTTTGTGAAAATAGATCGAAGTTTCAGGATAGGTACTTTTGTAAAAAGGCTATAAAGCCTAAGATTGATTTGATAATAAGGGTTCGACTTCGGGGATTTATAATCCTATTCTATTGTCAAGCTTCTCATCTTGTTCATTCTGAAATATAAGCTCTTTTTCTATGATTTGTTTTGTGTAAATTGAACCTAGGTGTTAGAACAATTACACTCACAACAATTGCCAAATACACATGCAAATTACTCACAAAAAGAGACTGAATATGGAGCATAACACTAATATGTATTGAATAAGTGTACAATAGCCAGCCCTGTGAAGTCATAGGCTTCCACAATAAATAATTACATGAGAGATTTGAATGCATGAAGATGCCATTCGAATTTAGTCAAAAGCAGGCTTACTAAATCTAAGCAAATCCCCCATAGGTGCATAAAGCACATTCCAAATCTGTCTAGGAGCTCACGAATTGGAAAAATCAATTAGGAAAGATAATAGATGGTGAAAGGAAAACTCATACATGCTTTTCATAGGAGAAAAGAGTGGAGGATGTTGAGGACAAAAAACAAGTTAACTTCACCTAGTCAAACTTTCCCAATTGCCTTAAAACTCAGAAAAAGCAGGCAATAAAGCAGGAAAAGCAGACATGTGCTAGGGAGGCCAGGAATAAAGAAGATTTGATTCCAATAGGTTTCCCAAGTGCTCCATGACTCAAATTTAGCAAGTTTGACCACTATGGATGTGTGGAGGACAACTTGCATAAGGTGGAATATGGAAACTAGGCAAATAAGACAAAAATTGGATTAATTAATGTCTAAGGTATCTAACTATGGGTTGATTATTCTAACACCCCCCCTC
>LPNX010809412.1:506553-517002 GCA_001517045.1 Pseudotsuga menziesii | reverse complement strand
TCCATCATGCAGGTTGCCATCTCTTTCAGTGATCTGTTCTTCCTCTCAGCAACACCATTCTGCTGTGGTGTGTAAGGGATAGAATGCTGCATCTGAATACATGCATCTGAAAAATATTGAATAAACTCAAAATTGACATACTCACCACCATTTTCATATCTGAGGACCTTGAGTTTCCTCCCAGACTGGTTTTCAACCAAAGCCTTAAAGACTTTGAAGAGGCCAAAAACTTCAGACTTGTGTTTCAGGAAGTAAACCCAGCAATACTTGGAAAATTCATCTATGAATGTCAATGCATATTTGGCCTCAATCATTGACATATGAGGAAATGGGCCAGCAACATCACTATGGATCAACTCAAGAGGTGCAGAGGTTATCTCATGACTAGCTCTCTCAAATTTATGCTCTGGGTGTTTTCCTAGGATGCAACCTTGACAGACTCCTTTGGAAAACTTAATCTTTGGTAACCCTATGACCATTTATTTTTCACTAAGATCAGAAAGATATTTGTAATTCAGGTGGCCGAATATTTCATGCCAAAGATTACTTGCCTCATTAGCATGAATCAGAAGAGCAGAGGGGTTTGAGTAGGGTAGGAAGTGTGAGAACATGTATACCTTCGAAGTGTGATTTGCAACTCCTTTTGCAATGACTTTACCACTTGAGATATTTGTGATCTCAACTTCATCAGGGGAGAATATGAACTTCTTTGGAGACCCTATGTGGGTCATCTAATACACTGATAAGAGGTTAGAGGAAAGACCTGGAACATACAACACATTGCTGAACTTACCATGGTCAAGATCAATCCTCCCTTTTCCGAAACTTTCAGTGAGAGAGTTATCTCCCAATACTATTGGTGGACCTTTCGACATGTCAAGTGAGGTGAATTCCTCCTTGGTCGAAATCGTATGTCTTGAACCTCCAGAATCAATGATGAAACTAGGTGAGCTTAATGGGCCAGCAACCAATGCATGAACTCTCTCTCTCTGTCTTCTGAATTTGATCCTCCTTCCCTCTTCTTTGAGCTATCTAGAAGGGAGATGCCATTCTTCTCCAGGAGTTGGGTCAGCATGTCAATTTGCTTATTCATGCAGGAGCTTTCAGAATGATTGCCCTTACTGCAGTATGCACACTTGCTCATTTCTCCTTTGTTATTCTTCTTGGAACCTTGAGGCTCCTCTGGAGACTTGTTCTTGTCTCTCTTTTGCTCAGGTGGCTTTTTATCTTTCTTCTTGATTTTTGAATCCACCCTCAAATATCCAGCAACCAGAGCTTGGTCTTTGGATGGTTTGATGGTTCCCATCATCACCAATTTATCTTGTTCTTGTGTGAGAGATTCCATGAAATATGCAAGGCTAGGCATTTTCTAGGCTCGAGCTGTTAACTTTGTGGCATAGAAGGTCAAAACAAAAACTGAATAGTCAGGTCCAAGCTTCGAGAGTATGGCCAAGACCAGCTGATCATCCTTCTTTTCGATCCCACATTGTTTTAGCTGCAAAACAAGTGCTTTGAAATTGGAAAAATAGAGTTGCAGGGATTCAAAGCTATTGGGACTCAGGAGATCAATTCAATTTCAATTTGATGTCCCCTCATCTCATCTGTCTTTCCAAAAATATCAACAAGCCTCTCCCATACTTCATTCGGTGATGTCAATCCATCAAGATGGAAAAGGAGGTCTCTGGATATACTCAGACAGAGGAGACCATAGGCCTCATCCCTCATGTTGTGCCATTTAATATTCTCTGCAGCTACATTGGGCTTTGCTTCTATTTCCATAGTCACTCTGTAGAGGCCTTTCGCTCTCAACAGTATCTCCATCTCTGTTTTCCATTCAAAGAAGTTAAATGGAGTCAAGATGATCTTCTGAGATTGATCCATAGCTTAGAAATTGTCTCGTCATTCAGCAGAATGCTCCTCGTCAATGATGTCGAACCTGTAAAACAAATTGGAAGGAGATAAATCGATCTACAAAGGCTCTGATACCATGTGGAAATTGAACCCAGGTGTTAGAACAATTACACATGCAAATTACTCACAAAAGGAGACTGAATATGGAGCAGAACACTAATCTGTATTGAATAAGTGTACAATAGCCAGCCCTGTGAAGTCATAGGCTGCCACAATAAATACTTACATGAGATATTCGAATGCATGAAGATGCCATTCGAATTTAGTCAAAAGCAGGCTTACTAAATCTAAGTAAATCCCCCATAGGTGCATAAAGCACATTCCAAATCTGTCTAGGAGCTCACGAATTGGCAAAATCAATTAGGCAAGCTAATATATGGTGGAAGGACAAATCATACATGCTTTTCATAGGAGAAAAGAGTGGAGTATGTTGAGGACAAAAACAAGTTAACTTCACCTAGTCAAACTTTCCCAATTGCCTTAAAACTCAGAAAAAGCAGGCAATAAAGCAGAAAAAGCAGACATGCACTAGGGAGGCCAGGAATAAAGCAGATTTGATTCCAAGAGGTTTCCCAAGCGCTCCATGACTCAAATTTAGAAATTTTGACCACTATGGATGTGTGGAGGACAACTTGCATAAGGTGGAATATGGAAACTAGGCAAATGAGACAAAAATTGGATTAATTAATGTCTAAGGTAACTAACTATGGGTTGATTATTCTAACATGTTTAGCCATCATCTTTATCTTTACTGTACTTATGCCTGAATATGTATTTAGGTTATTTTAAATTTGATTAATATCTAATAGTTGTCATCTTATTGGTGAGTTAATGTGATTTGATTTATAAGTACCATCCTTGTCAGGATTTAGCCATTTATATGCATCTGTTTTGTATGTAAGTCTTCTAGCTTGATGAGTTCTCCATCCCTACACCTTATTGTCAAGCTATTGAACAAGTTGTAACTAAATGCCTTGTAATTGAGTGAGCTTCATGCATGTCTTGAGAGTGGTAGATTATATAGGCCACCTAACTTGATCCATATCATAAAACCCTAAAAACATTTTCAGTTACCAGGCATCCTTGAGCTATAACCTAAATGAGTTTTCTGGAGTGATAACGAATTGGCGTCATTGCCGAGGAGAGGAGACTAAAGCTCAGCTTCCCTGAGAGATGACATAGAACCTTGCTTTGATGATAGACAAAGCTTGGACACTATTCTGGTTGTAATCATCTATCTAGAAACTCCATTTATATAAGGTGGCTTCAAGAAGACCAAGTACCAGAGAAAACCCAAAGAGCCCACCAACAACACCAGTTTCAGATCCAGAAGAAATTTTGAGAAGAGCTAGGGATTTATTAAGACAAACCAATAGTGCTGCACAAAAATCTACATCAGTTATTTCAAGAAATATTTCTGCTATTATTTCTTCTGCTGAAATTCTTAATTCCCAGTAATTTTTAGATACATCAAAAAAATCTAGGGTTTGGGAATCTTCAAGCACTGCTACTTGTGAATATCCAATCCCTAGTGAATCCACTGGGATAAGTATACCACCACCTTCTCAACAAGTATCTCCATCAGTGTTGCCTTCCTCAATCCTTCCCATACCCATTTCCAATATGGTTTCCCCTCAATTGACCAAGATGGAAAGGATCCTGGTAGCTAGGTATGCACCCCTAATTTTTCCAAATCTCCTCGGAGCCATTCCTACTGGGGATTACCTCAAGTATATGCCCAAATTTACAGGGGAAGGGGATTTCATTGCTGAAGAACATCTAAAGGCATTTTATAGCCATGCTGAAAATATTAACATAGAGAAAGAAGATGTATGGACTAGGATTTTTGTGCAAAGCCTAGATGGCCAGGCTAGGAAGTGGTTTAAGGAACTGCCTGCTAGATTAGTGGCAGGCATAGAGGCCCTAGATGACATTTTCCTAAAGAATTAGGGAGAAAGGAGAGACCACCTATACTATATCATAGAATTCAGTAACCTAAAAAGATAAAATGGGGAGTCTGTCTCCAACTTTACCAAGAGATTCAACAATATGCACAACAAGATCCCTACTGAAATTAATCCCACCGATACCTCAGATAGGATAACTTATGCAAATGCATTTGAATCTGAATTCTGCCTACTTCTTAGAGAAAGGAGGTCTGCCTCCTTATCACTCATGCAGGATGTTACCCTAGAGGTAGAGTCAAACATTCTGGCATCTCAGAAGGTCAAAGGGAATATAGACAGGAAAAAGAAGCCAGTAGACTCTAGTGGGGCTTCTGCATTAGATAACAAGATTGATAAAATGACCAAACTATTAGATAACCTAACTATTGAAATGTCTAAATTGAAGGACCAAGGACATCTACCTATGAGGGGTAAAGGGCCAAGTGACTTTGCTCCTTGAAACCCAAATTTTGTTCCTTATAGAAGAGGAAACCCCCCAATTCAGATTCTCCGAAGGGAGAGAAATCAAGGGGAAGATCAGAGGATAAGAGCTCCATTTCAAAATGTTGTATTAGAATAAGAGCTAGAATTCATTGAAGAAGAAGGAGAAGAAAAATACAATATCCACTGCATGGAGGATGAGGTGGACTGTTCTTTTCTGACACAGGTAGAATATGAGGAAGCCCTGATTGATGAGCAGATCACTGAAGAGGTTGTCTATCAAGATGATGGTCAGGGATGTTACAATCTGAGGTCTAGGCTATTTTCCCCTCTCAAGAAGAATGCTGTACTTATCAAGCCGCTTGTTGCACCAACTAGAAAGGTTGTTGTTTTACCAAAGAAGGTGGCTATCACATCCAAAGAATTGCAGAAACCAGCACCTTTAGCCACACCTGATTAAGTCCAACTCAAACCTACAGCTCATGAGGTAAGGTTTCTATATAGGCTGCATTATTCTTTCAACCTTGAGTTTGAAATTCAAAAATTGAAAATCCCTTTCCCTTTAATTGAGCTAATGAAAAATGATGCATTCAAGTCCTCCATTCTAAATTCCCTTCAGCCCAAGGTGCACATTGACACTGACTTTGTGAACCTGCAAGATGACAAGCCTGTTGTAACCCTGGGCCCCATAATCGAAGACCTACAGGACTCATGCCCTCCATTCTACATATCCTTGAATATCCATGATAAAATCCTCCATAACTGTCTGCTAGATTCATGAGCCTCTTATAACCTAATGCCAAAGGCTGTGATGGATGAGCTTGGTCTCAGCATCACCAAGCCCTACCATGATTTATTCTCCTTTGAGTCCAAGAAGGTCAAGTGCTTGGGCCTCATCAAAGACCTGGTTGTGAACCTAACTCAGCTACCTTTGAAACGCATCATGATGGACATTGTAGTGGTTGATATTCCTCCAAAGTTTCGTCTCTTGTTGTCTCGGTCATGGAGCAAAAGACTAGGTGGTACCCTTCAGATGAATCTCACATATTCCACCATTCCCATGTTTGGAGGAGAGACTAAGAGGCTATATAGGGAAAATCAGCTGGCATACATTATAAGCAAGGAGAGGAACTCAGTGAATCACCCCATCTATGCAGTGAACACTGATTTTGGTTCATGCATTTTGCAAATAGATGATTCCTAGTAGACATCAGTCTAGCTCATTAAGCCCACCTGTCAACAGCCTGAAGAAGTAACCACAACATTATGGACCATGTATTTTGATGGGGCTAGCACTCAAAGCTCAGCAGGTACAGGTGTAGTATTGATCTCCCATCTAAGGAAAACATCCACCTATCTTATAAGCTTGATTTTAAAAACACTAACAACATAGCAGAACATGAAGCCTTGCTTCTAGGAGTTAAAGCTGCCAAGGAGATGTGGATCATGTGCATAAATATTTTTGGAGATGCAGACCTCATCATAGAGCATGTCAAAAACACTTTTCAGACAAAAAATATCAGACTGAAGGCCTACAGGGACGAGGTATGGAAACGTAGATACTCATTTATGT
The DNA here is from genome assembly GCA_001517045.1 of Pseudotsuga menziesii. NCBI lineage: Eukaryota > Viridiplantae > Streptophyta > Pinopsida > Pinales > Pinaceae > Pseudotsuga > Pseudotsuga menziesii. The sequence continues at coordinate 511,131 of LPNX010809412.1, read as the reverse complement.
TTTTTGAACTGTCATATATTCCTATGGCTTTGAATCACCTGGATGATTCCCTAGCTGTCTCTGCAAGTCTGTTTTTTCCTCCTTTACCCCCTAAGCTTAGCTATGATGTTCAGGTCAAGTACAGACCCTCTTTGCCGGATAATGTAAAATTTTGGAGGCTGTTCGAGAATGATGATGAGCTTAGTAAATTCCTTCAGTTAGTAGATGAATTCTATGACATACACATAGACCAGGAAAACCTAAACATGGAGGAATCCAAATAGCTCAAGTTAAAAGATAAAGTGGCTGATCAGAACATTGTCCAATTGCCCAACGACTACATGCCTCAAGTTCTAGTACCACTAGAAGAACTGTTTGATCACAATGACATCCCTTTAAAGCCTTCCAAAAGGGAGCTATATCCTACTATCCAAGATCAAAACATAGGCAACCAAAGCCATCCTAAACTGATAAATATTTCCATGGGATTGAATGCTGATTAGAAGTCTAAATTTTGCAGCTTGATAAAAGAGTTTGCTGATGTTTTTTCCTGGGTGTATAGCGACCTAAAAACTTATGACACCAATATCATCCAGCACATAATTCCTTTGGAGAAGGACACCATTCCTTTCAAACAGAAGCTGAGACCCATCAGCCCTCTCCTATTACCAGTGATTGAAAAAGAGATCCACAAGCTCCTTAAATCCAAGATCATAATCCCCCTCAGGTATTCCAAGTGGATTGCAAAACTGGTAGTGGTAAGAAAGAAAAATGGAGAAACCAGGTTGTGTGTGGATTTTAGAAACCTGAACAAGTGTTCCAATAAATACAACTATCCACTGCCCAAGATGGAACACCTATTGCAGAAAGTCTCAGAGGCTAGGGTTATGTCCTTCCTTGATGGGTTCTCTGGATACAACCAAGTTGTTGTGCACCCTGATGACCAAGAGAAGACTACCTTTTCCACCCTCTGGGGCACCTTCATGTATGCTAAAATTCCATTTGGGCTAATGAATGATGGGGCTACTTTTCAGAGAGCCATGGACCTAGCTTTTGTAGGGCTAAAAGATAATTTTGTGCTGATATATTTGGATCACCTAACAGTTTACTCTCATAGCGATCATGACCACCTACAGCATTTAAGGAAGGTATTTTTGAAGTGCAGAAGGTATGGAATATCACTGAACCCCAAGAATTCCTAGTTTGCACTCAATGAAGGAAATATCCTAGGCCACATAGTATCAGCTAAAGGTGTAAAGATCAATCCAATAAGGGTGGAAGAAATCCAAAAGTTGTCAATACCAAGGTCGAAAAGAGACATTCAATCCTTTTTAGGAAAGATAAAATTTGTCAAGAGGTTCATTCCTAATTTCTCTGAGCTGGTAAAGCACATAAAAGTCATGCTAAAAAGGGATGCAGAAATAAAGTGGACTGACCAGGAAAGAAACTCTTTTGAATACATTAAGAAAGCTATCATGGAGTCCCCAACCCTGATTAGTCCCGACTACACCAATGGTTTTTACACTTTCTCTTTTGCATCTTATGACATAGTGGTAGCTGTACTGTTTAAAAAGAATAATGAGGGTCTTGATCATCCAATTGCATTATTCAATGGAACCCTGAGAGATGCTAAGTTGAAGTATGACCCAATTGATAAGAAGGCTTATGCTCTCATAAAATCTTTGAAAACTTTTAGAATCTACATTCTCCATGCAAAGGTCATTGCATATGTCCCTTCAGCTACTATGAAGGATGTTTTGACTCAGTCGGACATTGATGGGAAGAGGGCTAAGTGGATTGCCAAACTCATTGATTTTGATATAGATGTGAAACCCAACAAGCTGGTAAAGGGACTAGGTTTGGCCAAACTCATGGCCAGAGAAAACTGTGAACTGATGGGAATAAATTTCACATGTGTCAAATCAGAAAAGGTGCAGACTGTGGTAGCAGTAGAAACAGGGGTAAATCAAGATCAAAATGACATTCCATTAGTAGCTGAGAACATATCCTCATTTGAGTGGTACTTAGGTATCATTTAATTTTTGCAAAAATTAGAAGTTTCTCCTGATCTCACTCCTAACCATGCATGATCTCTTAAGTTGAAATCTATTAAGTTTTGCATAATTGACAAACTGTTGTACTGGAGAGATCAGTCTGGAATTTTGCTAAGGTGTCTAGATAAAGAAGAAGCAGAGCAGGTCATGCATTGTTTTCATTATAGCACATGTGGGGGCCACCACTACTGGAAAACCATAGACCACAAGATATTAAAAGCAGGGTACTATTGGCCAGTCCTCTTTGCGGATGTATGCACTTTTGTAAGGGCTTGTTACCAATGCCAAAGATTTATAGGGAAGCAGCAACTCAAGTCCTTTCCCCTTAGGCCTATTGTGGTGAATGGGCCTTTCCAACAATGGGGTCTATATTTCATAGGTGAAATAAATCCATATTCCAGTGGAAAACATAAATGGATCTTAGTAGCCACTGACTACTTTACCAAATGGATAGAAGCAGTACCCACCAGGTATTAATCTTGTATATTGATCTAGGAACAAAGCATCAATCTCATCAAATATTAATCAACAAATAACTCATGAAATGGTGTAATCGGTCTATAGGAATAGTAGTCTGTCTATATTCACATAAAGAATGAATGATTACAATTAGAATGTCATGCTACAAGCATGAATGAATGAGCAATTTGAATCCTCAAGGAGGTCATTCGAATTGAATGAGTGAGTCTAGCTTAAATGACTGTAAGCCATGGTTCACAATTAGTTAACCACTGATCAAAACCCTAATTGACTCACCTAAACCCTAACTGAAGTTTTAGTGTAATAAATGACTGATTCTGAACTGAAAGAGATCAGACACATGTCATAGCAATCCAACCATCAAGTGCTAGCGCTTCAATGACTTCAATGAACCCCAATGAGGTTAACTGAAGCTGAACTGAACATTAGAAGTTGGTGGAGGCACCCCTTTTGACTCCGGTTCATTAATTAATCATTAAATAATCAATTAAATGAATGGAGGCGCCTTCACTGAGCTGTTTAACTGATTGTAACCACCAGTTAGCAATTAGGTGCATTAATATCACTCAGATCACCCTCGGAGTGCTCCAGTTAGACTCCTTGATTGAAGGTAGGTGTGGGTGTGATTGGATGATGTCAATTAATGCTCCACTTATGTCAATTAATGCCAATTATACATGGATAGTGGTTTAACTAGGCTAATTTGACCAAAAAGAGTGTGTATGGTGGTAAATGTCTCCAACACCCCCCCTTAAGATATACTCAGGAAGAGTTAGAAGACACAAATGCATAAAAATGCAAGGGCCTCAGCAACTAAGGCCATAGGTCACCTTGTACAATGCTGAAACTGAAACAATGCTCAAAACAAACTAAGTGAGGAAAAGAGGGAAAACCCAGTGGGAAAACCCCCCCCTCAAGTTGAACACTGAAAGTAGTCTGAATCACCCTGATGAACTCACCCCCAGCAGTGAACAAAGGTAAGTGAACTTATTTTCTGAAAATATCTTGGTGAATATGTCTGCAATCTACTCATCGGTCGGGTAGTATTGCAGAACGATGGTCCTATCATGCACTAGCTCCCTGATATAGTGCATATGGATCTCTACATGCTTGGTCCTCTACCTGGTAACTGGATATGTGGAAATCTTAATAGCACTTTGATTTTCACAAAAGAGGACAGTGGACAAAGTACTACCAAGATCAAACTCTGAAAGAATTCCTTGCAACCAAACTGCTTGGATGCAAGCATTCACCACTCCTCGATACTCGGCCTCTGCTAAAGATAGTACTATGGCAGCCTGCTTTTTGCTTGAACAGCAAATGGGGCCACCACCAAACATGAATACATATTTGGAAGTAGACTTCTGATCAATAGAATCACCCACCCAATCGGAATCTGTGTATCCAACCAGCTCTAGCTCGGAGTCTGTAGCATAGTGAATGCCGTAGGTCCTGGTTCCTTGAATATACTGGAGGATCCTCTTGGCTACCTTCCAATGAAGATCATGAGGCTGCTTCATGTATCTTGACATAGCATTCACGACATAACAAATATCAGGCTGAGAATGTGTCAAGTACAACAAGCTACCAATCAGCTGTCGATAGATAGTGCAGTCCATGGGAGGTGTGCTTTTTCCTTCATCAAGGTTGATCCCTGAAAGGAAAGGGAATGGTATAGGTCTAAAATAAGCCATGTTAAACTTGAATAAAAGGTCTGAAATTTATTTGTACTGAGTGAGCATAATCCCATCAGAATTTTGCTCAATTTTGAGACCCAAAAATTGTTTTATAAGCCCCAAATCACTCATTTCAAAGGCATTGTGGAGAGCCGTTTTGATGGCTGAAATGGAGGCAATTGTGCTACCTGTGATCAGTAAGTCATCAACATATAAAACAATTATAATTATATGACCATCATACTACTGTAAATATACATTTGGATCTGATATACATCTCTGAAAGTTTTGTGAGAGAAGGAAGGCATCCATCTTGGAATACCACTCTCTTGGGGCCCTCATGCTGATTCATGTATATCTCCTCATGAATATATCCATTCATAAAGGCT
>LPNX010809412.1:478562-506504 GCA_001517045.1 Pseudotsuga menziesii | reverse complement strand
GTGCTTGGATGCTGAAATTGCCAAAACAAGGCGGATGGAGTCCATTTTTGCAACCGATGCAAAGGTCTCATGGTAGTCCACTCCTTGGACCTGAGAGAAAACTTTTGCCACCATCCTTGCATTATATTTTTAGGTTCTTCCATCAGCAGCAACATTTTTCTGAAACACCCACTTGCATTGAACCAATTTCCTTCCCGGAGGAAGAGAAACTAGCTCCCAAGTAGTGTTTTCATGAAGAGAATTCATTTCTTCATCCATGGCAACTTGCCATCTCGGATCCTTCCGAGCATGGTAGTAGGAATTTGGATATGAACTAATCATCAAATAGAAAGTTTTGGACACCAAATTATCAGGACAAGAGAGCGCAATACCTTCTCTTTGGAAATCAGACCGGGTTCTCCTTGGATCATCCGGATTTCCAATGTTGTCTCCTGCGGAGGAGAGTGTCTGTCAGGCCAATGAAGGAAGATGATTTTGCACTTCAGGTTATTATTCAGAATTTTATGATTTATGCACACTGATATCATAAATTATAGGATCCAAATCAGGGTCATCACCCCAAATTTCATCATCCAAATATTCAGTAGAATAGGAAGGAAATTCAACAGTTTTCTCCTTCACTAGTTCCACCTTCTGAAGAGGCTCATCGAACTTGAAACTTCTCTCGATGATGATCTATTTGGTATTGATATCCAGCAGCTTGAAACCTTTATATTCATCAGGATACCCAATAAACAAACATTCCATGCTTTGCGGTTGCAGAGCCCTTCTTTTATCAAGCGGAATCCGGGCCCATGCAGTGGACCCAAACACTCGTAGGTTCAACACATCCAGCTTGTGTCCGAAGTATGCTTCAAAAGGGGTCTTCCCTTTCACAGATGAGTGTGTAACCCTATTCTTAATGTATTCTACAGCATGCATAGCCTTATCCCACAAATTTGCAGCAAGCTTCTTGGATTCCAACATATAGGTGGTCATCTCCTTGAGAGACCGATTCTTCCTTTCCGCTACTCCGTTCTGTTGTGGAGTGTAGGGAATTGAATGTTGGACCTGAATACCACTTTGGGAGAATATGTGTAGAAACTTATTACTGACATACTCCCCTCCATTATCAGATCTCAAGATCTTGATCTTAATCCTAGAGGCATTTTCGATCAAGGACTTCAATTCAGAAAATTTTTCACATACTTCTGATTTCTTTTTGAGAAAGAAAACCCGTGTATACCTTGAAAAATCATCAATAAAATTAATGGGATACCTTGATGCATTCATGGATGTGATAGGAATCAGACCACTGATATTAGAATGTATCATCCCCAATATGCATGTAGCTCGGTTTGCCTTCCCTCCATTGAACTTGTGCTCAGGGTGTTTTCCAATCACACAGCCCTTGCAAATTCCTGTGGTTTCCTTAATGACTGGGAGGCTTTCAACCATGGATTTTTTATGTAATTGATGCAAATATTTGAAATTAAGATGGCTAAACCTCTCATGCCATAGCCTACTAACCTCATTTCCATGATTTATCAGAGCGGTGGGCTTTGCATCCGCAACAAAGTGAAAGAACTCATAGGCTTTTGCATGATGGTTTGCAAGGCCTTTAGCAATGAGTTTCTCGGATGCAATTTCTGTTATCTCAACATAATTTGGGCTGAAAGAGAATCTCTTAGGAACTCATGTATGTGTCATCTAATAGACACTAAGGATATTTGATGCTAGATACGGTACATACAAAACATTAGATAAAAAACCATTTTCAAGATCTACAGTACCTTGTCCTTCTGAAATGATGGTGGAGTCATCTCCCATGTGGATGGGGATGGATTTGCTGATATCCAAGGATTAAAAGGAGTATTTTTCATCCATAATGTGGTTTGAATCTCTAGATTCAATCAACAGTGCTTTGGACTTAGAACTACTTGCCATGAGGGCATGACCTTTTTCATGCTGTGGTTCCCGATCTTGTTGATCTCTCCTCCGAAAGCTTTCCAGAAGATTATTGTGATTTCTCTCAAGGAGAGAGGTAGATTCATCAAGATTCTTCTTCATGCAGGCATGTTTTGGGTGGAATCCCTTCCCGCAATAATAACACTTGAATTTTTCCTTTCCATGGTGCCCTTTTCCTTTGTTCTTCCTTGAGCCGAAAGACTCATCATGCTGCTAATTTTCAACTCTAGGTTTAGGAGCATCAAATTTAGTTTTTGGGTTCTTCTACTACTTTCCTTTACCCTTCAGATATTTGGGCCCCGAGACATGAAGGGATTGAACATGGGAAGATCTGATGATCCCCATCTGGACAAGCTTGTCATGTTCACATGTTAGGGACTCAATGAAGGCATTGAGTGTAGGCATATTCCATCCAGGGGTTGTGAGATTCCCCACACGAAATGTAGAAAAAAAAATGAATAATCAGCCCCAAGTTTGGAGAGTATGGTGAGGATGAGCTGATCATCCTCCTTCTCCACTTTGCATTGCTTCAAGAGTAAAATAGTATGCTTGAAATTTGTGAAGAAATCATTTAGAGTCTCAAAATTTGAGGGTTGGAGAGACATGAGTTCATTTTCGAGCTGGTAAACCCTCAAGTCATCATGCTTTCCATATAGGGTCTCCAATTTGTCCCATATTTCTTTAGGAGTCTTCAATCCCGAAATATGGAAGAGAAGGTCTTGGGAAATAGAGAGGCACAAGAAAACAAAGGCTTCATCCTTCTTGTTCAATAATATTGATTTTTCTATGGCGGATCTAGGCTTATCTTCAGTGTCCATGGTGACTCTAAAAAGTCCTTTGGAGTGCAGCTAAATCTCCATATCACCTTTCCATGAGTGGAAAGTGTATGGATTCAAGAGATCTATTGAGGAGGCCATCTGGATGTGCTGGAGCGAATGCTTCACCTGTAGAAACTTGAAAATCAAAATAGAAAGGGCAATGTAAGGTTGGATAGCCTGCACATTTTAGGATTTCATCACACCTAGCATGGTCAATCAAGTAAGCTTGATCAACAAGTTCTTTACTTGGGGTATTAAGTGGTAATCCTTGGCTTTTGGTGCAGTGCTTGATATTTGAGATATTTCTCAAATTTCATGCAGAAATCTGTCAAAAAGTTTGTTTTTGAGAGATAGAGCTTCGTCTCGCCGTAAGTGCTGATACCATATTAATCTTGTATATTTATCTAGGAACAAAGCATCAATATTATCAAAGATTAATCAACAAATAACTCATGAAATGGTGTAATCAGTCTACAGGAATAGTAGTTTCTCTGTATTCACATAAATAATGAATGATTACAATTACAATGTCATGCTACAAGCATAAATGAATGAGAAATTTGAATCCTCAAGGAGGTCATTTGAATTGAATAAGTGAGTCCATCTTAACTGACAATAAGCCATGGTTCACACTTAGTTAACCACTGATCAAAACCCTAATTGACTCACCTAAACCCTAACTGAAGTTGGAGTGCAATAAATGACTGAGTCTTAACTGAAAGAGATTAGACACATGTCATAGCAAGCCAACCATCAAGTGCTAGTGCTTCAATGACTTCAATGAACCCCGATGAGATTAACTTAAGCTGAACTGAACATCAAAAGTTGGTGGAGGTGCCCCTGTTGACTCCAGTTCGTTAATTAATCATTAAATAATCAATTAAATGAATGGAGGCACCTTCATTGAGCTATTTAACTGATTGTAACCACCAGTTAGCAATTAGGTGCATTAATATCACTCAGATCACCCTCAGAGTGCTCTAGTTAGCCTCCCTGAATGTAGGAGAAGGCTAAGTTAGCCTCCTTGACTGAAGGTAGGCATGGGTGTGACTGGATGATGTCAATTAATTCTCCACTGATGTCAATTAAATCTCAATTATACTTAGGATAGTGGTTTAACTAGGCCAATTTGACAAAAAAGAGTGTGTATGGTGGTAAATGTCTCCAACACCAAGAATGCCACTCATCAAGTCATCATGAGATTTTTATACGAGAATATATTTAGTAGGTTTGGCTGCCCAATAAGGCTAGTAACTGATAATGCACCAGCTTTCAATGCTCGGGAATTATTTAAAATGTGTGAATCAATGGGTATTCAACTAGTGCACTCCACCTCCTATTATCCCTAAGGTAATGGCCTGGCTGAGTCATCCAACAAAATCTTAGTCAGAATCATCAGGAAACTGCTAGAGACAAATGAAAAAGCTGGGATTCAAAGCTTAAGTTTTCTTTATGGGCTGATAGGGTAACAGACAAAATATCCATAGGGACTTCTCCATTCAAGCTAGTTTATGGCACTAAGGCCATTTTTCCTATCCAACTCATCCTTCCAGTGGCAAATTTCTTCCACGAAGAGGAAGATGAACCAAATGATATGGTGAGAAGGATGATGGACTTGGTAGAGTTACAACAAATAAGGGAGCAAGTTGTAGGAAAATTAGAAGCTCATCAACAGAGGATAAAGGGCATGTTTGACAAAAGAGCCAAAGTAGACAACTTCTAGGTCGAAGATTGGGTCCTCAAGAGGGATGATGTCAGACAGGACAAGGGAAAACATGGATAATTCGACTCTTTGTGGATTGGCCCTTTTGTGATAGCCCAGGTACATAAGAATAACACCTTCAAATTGCAGAATCTAGAAGGTGAAGAGGTATTTGATGGCCCAGTGAATGGGCGGTTCTTGAAAATCTATTTTATTTGAGGCTCTGAGGCCTTATTATTGTAAATTAGCAGATAGTAGGTTGTTTTGCTTTCAGAATAAACTCCATGCCCAATGGAACAATAAATGATAGTGTTAATTTACTTAGTTTATTTTAGGGAAAGGCATTTTTGGTCTAGGATTCTTGGGACCTCACTGAGAGGTTCCCATCCCCAAGTAGGAGCCAGATGTTATCTCCCAAAATAATTTATTTTGATAGTAGGAAGAAGTTAACTCATGCAATGAAGGATATGAATATCACTGACAGTTTGAAATCCTTTTTTTTAATTTAGATGAAAATTTCACAAGTAACACTTTCGGTGGCTTAGGCGAAGCTCAGAACATCTCATTAGCCCCCAAAAAGTGTTGTCTTCGGTAGATTAGGAAGGAGTGCAACATATACACTAACCATCGAAAGAAATTTTTTGACAGCAGTCGAAGGTTTAGTCCTCTACAATGCCGATGTTTCGGAGGTTTAGTCCTCTATGCCGCCGACACTAGGAAGAATCTTGTCGTTTGAAGCACCGACGCATTAATAGTTTGAGGTGCCGATTGCCGACGAATTTATGGTTAGTCTTCCGATCGTCAATACTTAACCGTCACGACGTTAGTGGTTTGAAACGCCGACACTATGGTAGCGGTTAGGTTTAAGGTTCCGATTGTTTAGGTCTGAGGTTTCGACCGTCGACGCATTAGTGGTTGGAAATTCTGATGTTTTAGCGGCTAGAGCTTCTGATCGCCAATGTTTAACCGTTGCAACATCAATGGTTTGAAACGCTAACACTGCGGCAGTGTTCAGTTAGTGGTTTGAAATGCTGACACTGTGGCAGCGTTCAGGTGTAAATTTTCGATAAGGTTCCGATTGTTCAGATTTGAGGTTTTGATTGTTTAGGTTAGAGGTTCTGATCACCGATGCTTAACCATTGAGATGTTGGTGGTTTGAATTGATGACACTGCAGAAGCATTTAGAGATTCACCACGGCGATAGGGTAAAAATTCTGGCGGATTAAACAAGAAAGATCATGTCAGTTGACCACCAAAACGTTGGCCTTTGGCAGCTAATTTACAGTGGGCCAACAAAAGTGATCATTAGAAACTTCTTCAGTTATTTAATGTTCATTTAGTGAACTAAATATTCATCATAGTTAGACAAATAGTTAGGTAGGGTTTGAAACCCTAATTTGGAAAAACTATCACTTTTGATTATTTTTGTGAAAAAAGATTGAAGTTTCAGGATAGGTACTTTTGTAAAAAGGATATAAAGCCTAAGATCGATTTGATAATAAGGGTTCAAATTTGGGGATTTATAAGCCTATTCTATTGTCAAGCTTCTTGTCTTGTTCATTCTAAAATATAAGATCTTTTGTTATGATTTGTTCAGCCATCATCTTTATCTTTACTGTACTTATGCTTGAATGTGTATTTAGGTTATTTTCAAGTTGATTAATAGCTAATAGCAGTAATCCTATTGGTGAGTTAATGTGTTTTGATTTATAAGTACCATCGTTGTCAGGATTTAGCCATTTATATGCATCTGTTTCATATGTAAGTCTGCCAACTTGCTGAGTTCTCCATCCCTACACCTTATTGTCAAACTATTGAACAAGTTGTAACTAAAAGCCTTATAATTGAGTGAGATTCATGCATGTTTTGAGAGTGGTAGGTTATATAGGTCACTTGGCTTGATCCATATTAGAAAACCCTAAAAACATTTTAAGTTACAAGGAATCCTCGAGCTACAACCTAGAGGAGTTTCCTGGAGTGATAAAACCTGGATACATAAGAGTACAATGGCCATGAATAGGCATGATATACAAACTTTGACATGTGTGGTAATCGCCACATACAATATACAATAGATCAAAATCTCCATGATGAAGATATACAAAGGACCAATATCTCCATGAAAGCTGAAGATATACCATGGATCAAGATCTCCATAATGGTTGAAGATATCTGACATACACTAGAATCAAGTCACAAGAACGAAAATCTCATGAACACTGGCATGATCAAGGAGGTAGCTTATATGAAATGCCACCAATCTGAGAAGTCTTCTACATAAACCGCTACGAGTACATGTCCTACTATGTGAATAGAGGTGTCGAGGTCAAACATAGTAGTTCATCGTCTGATTACTGGTCATTGATGTATATCGTTAATAGACACGAGATCACCCACCGATAATGAAAATGGGAATCAAGGTACTAGAGTGCAATCTAACAAGTGCAAATGAATGTGTTGAGGTTGAACACTTGGAAGAATCCATCAATCAGGGGAAATTGATGTATTCCCAAAACTATCGATGGAGAGAGTACCTACCACTAATGACTGTAAGTCTCAAGGAACTCAAATGACTCTAGACTCCTATCCTATAATAACTAATCTAAAGTCGATGGGATAGAATTTGCTGGAATGAGGGCATTAAGGAATCCCCCATCAACCAACATGAGGTACTCAGCAGCGTTCTATAATGTGGATGGACTCGAACAATATGTGCATGAACCAGTAATAGTATAGGGAATGGCCGACATGCAAAGTCAAGACAACTGAGGAATGGCCAACTCAAACAAGAGCATAAAGGAAAATGGTGACTGAATGTAGGCAGCATAGACTCTATATACAAAACTGGGACATCTGTGCAACACATGAGGCATTGACAAAGGCTCCATAGAGACTGGAAGCTTAACCAGTCAATGGAGATAAACTCAGAGATACGAGTACAAATCCTAAAGTCAAACTACAAACCCAACCAACGGTTATGATATACAATGCTATGTTTGAAGGCGACACGACTCGACTGCTGCCAAAGATAACATCTTTTCCTATCCAGCTTTTTGTTTTTTTTTGTTTTTTTTTGGACTTTTTTAGATATTTTGAAAAGCTTGAAAAATAATAAAATTGCTTTACAGTTAAAAATCTAGGAGGATACGAGTGCTAAAGGGAAAACAAACTAGTTCCAAGTAGTGGAACATACCTATGCTCAATGCAAGGAAACATGTGCAGGATAATGACACTTGGGGTAAAGTCTCCTCCTGGTAAAAAATGGGGAATTAAGCTGCAAAAGGGATATAAAAAGGCTCTACTTGGATAGACATGAGACAAGCTCGGGTTATACGGCTGATAATCAAAGTCAGGGAAGCTGTGATAAGGCTAAAAAAGGCAAGCAAATCTCATGATAATGCAATTACAACTTGACATATACAAGGGAGTCCTGGGAAAAAGGCCAGCATAAAGGTCAAGAGGAGTATGAAGCTCTTGCTCAAAGTCATGTAAGTACTATACAAAGGACTCCCACACCCTAAAGGAGAAATGTTGGCATGGGAACCAAATGCAAAATAGGATCTAACTAGGGTACCCATGTATGGTAAAGCTCTACCATTCACAACATGTCACTTCTAAAAGCAATAAGAAGGTTCTGTGATAAGATGGAATGGGTTCATACCTAAGGTTAAAATGAAACGGTCATAAGGTTATGCAAAATGAAAATGGATGTGAAACCTATCCTATATTCCAGTTTAGACATAATACCTATAGTAGGCATGAATGGATCAAATCCACGGTCAAACTGCACTCAAAACGGACCCCTACATCATCAAATTAGTACAAATGGTCCAAAATGGTAAAAAACTAGACAATACTTGACTCGTAGGAGAATAAATCACCCAAGCAGTTGAAGCTGAGTTTTGAGTATGGTGGCTAGCACCATCAATGAATCCTATGTAAATGGAAGACTCCATCGACAATTTCCATAAGAAACGAAAGCTAATCAACAAACCCGATCACCATAAGAAAACCTAACTATGCAATGCAAAAATGTACAATAATATACAACAATCAGCCCTGGTTGAAGATCATGCATAGTATTTTTAAGATAGAGCCCATTTCTAGGCTCCACCAAGGTCGTCCCTTCATAATCAAATAGCTCATAAGCGCCTTTCTCTAAGACTCATTTAACCACGTAAGGACCATGCCACATGGGATTAAATTTCCCTGTCCCTAAGGGTTCCTTAGCTTGATCCCACAAAATTACAAAGTCACCTTCATTAAATATCCTTGGATGGATAGACATATTATATTGGACCTTCATGCGATGCTTGTTGACCTCTAGAGCCACTAAGGCATCTTAGCGATGCTCATCAAGCTGCTCTAAGTGGACCAAACGCTCTTCCAATGCGGAAGTGTCAGGTAAAATCTCTACAGCTAGCTTCAGAGAAGAGATTTCACATTCAACCAGTAAAAATGACTCCAATCCATGTACAAGCTAATGTGGAGAGAAACTGGTGGCAGTCTTAACCACGGTTCTATAGGCTCACAAAGTAGGATACAACATAATATGCCAATCGGTCTTGCTTCGTGTGATGGTTCATTGGAGAATAGACTTAAGTGATTTATTCACTGCTTCAACTTGTCCATTCTCCTGAGGGTAATAAGAAGATGAATTCTCTTGCTTATACCCTAACTTGGATGCCAAATATTCCATCATTTTATTCTGAAAGTGCACACCATGGTCAGTGACAATCTCTTTCGGAATGCCAAACCGGGTGATAATCTAGTTGAACACAAAATGCATGGCTGTCTCACCGTTGGATTTAATTGTGGGCATAGCCTCTATCCATTTCATGAAATAATTGATAGCCACAATAATTTGATGATGCCCCCCAGCCGAAGCTGGGTTATAATCCATAAATTCAAGCTCCCACTTGGTGAAGGGACCGGTAGTGACAATAAGATGTAACGGGGCTCGATGCAAGCGCATATTGCGTGCAAACAGCTAGAAAGGGTGGCACTTCTTGACCACATTAACGCAATCTTTGAAGATGGATGGCCAAAAATATGCTGCTCTCAAGATTTTGTGGGCTATAGAAAGCCCAGATAAATGACCACCACATGCCCCTCTGTGGAAATCATTCAACACAACCTCAGCCTCATCATGGGTTAAACAACGATGCAAAATGGAATCTACCCCATGGCAGTACAAAGTGTTATCCACTATAATATAGTTCTTAGCTACATGACATAATTGTCGTCGCTCATCCTGTGAAAGGTGAGTAGGGACCTTCAATGTTTGCAAATATACAATGATATCCCTGTACCATGGGTCCAAAGTTGAGATAAGGAAAATATGCTCATCGACAAACATATCCTCATGAATTTCCTCCTCCTCCAAACTTGAAAAATTAGATATAAGTTCCACAAAGATCAATGATTTCTTCAATTTCGCTGAAAAGAACTTGAGATCAAACTCTTGCAAAATGACAATCCATTTATTGTATTTTCCCCCAATCATCCTTCTAGTGAGGACGAACTGAAATGGATAGATATGAGCTACGACCAAGGTTTGGAGAAGGAGAATGTAGTGTCTCAAACGATGAACCGCATGAACGGTAGCCAAGTATATCTTCTCCACATGGGAATAGCGAAGTTGTGCATCTATAAGGTTTCGGATCAAATAATATATGACATGCTCATGGAGCTCCTCATCCTCTTGAACCAAAACCATACCAACCGTCTCCATGGAAGCAGCCACATAAATCAAGAAATCATGGCTATAGTTGGGTGGACTAAGCACGAGGGCCATTTCTAAGGCTCGCTTAAGAGCATCAAAGGACTCATGGGCTCACTCATCCCAGTAAAAAGCAGTTTCCTTCTTCAAAAGATGCATAAATCCTTTAGTAAAATTGGAAAAATTAACCACGAATCTCCACAAGAAGTTTGCCATGCCTTGCAAACACTGAAGATGTCTAATATTATGCTGGGGAGACAATTGGAGTATTTCCTCAACCTTTAAGGGATCGACTCTTATACCATCCTTGGATATGATGAATCCTAGCAAGTGACCAACAGTCATGTAAAAGATGCACTTATGAGGATTTAAACGAACCTAGTAATGACGACATCTTTCGAATACTAATCTCAAATGATATGGATGACGCACTCTCAAACGAGAGTGAGTAGCAAGATCATCCAAATATACTTCGATAATTGTTTTGAGATCGTGAAAAATTAAGGTCATGGCCCGCTGAAACATAGCTCTGGTGTTTTAAGGCCGAAAGGCATCTTTCGATATGTAAAAGTACCCCAAGGACAAATAAATGTGGTCTTATGTTGATCCTTGGGCTTAATCTAAATCTGATTATATCTGAAAAAACCATCCATAAAGGAAAATACTCACTCCCGACACAGTCATCCAAAATCTGATCAATAAATGGTGTTGGGAAATTATCCTTAGGACATGCGTGATTTAGGTCACGAAAATTAGTGCATATACAGATCGCTCCCTATTTCTTATCCACTGGAATGGGATTTGAAACCCACTTCGTCAAGGGAATGGGATAGATAAAACCAGCTTTCAATAGTTTCTCTATCTTAGCCTTAATGGTGGGTGGTTTTCTAGGATTCATTGCATGCAAATGTTGTCAAACTGGCTTCGCATCTGGATAGGTTTTGATCTCATGTTCAACAATATGAGGGTCGATACCTGGCATCTCATCATATGACCAAGAAAATATGTCATGAAACTCTTTAAAAATATTGGTATACTCCTTGATCTCATCGGGGGAACAATCTGCCCCAATGTAGACATTCTCAACCTTGCCAGGATCACGAGAAATATTGATAGGAATAGTTGGTGATGCATTAGCCATGTTTCCATCAGCCATCGGACCAAGATAGCATAATGGAATCATGAGGCTACCAATATTCTCGCTAATAATATCCCTAAATTCATCACACTCCATACGATCAAGATTAGGAAGAAAATATGATCGATGATGCAATTCCTCCCAAGGTTGCTCAACTCCTGACATGGCCTCAAGGATAGCTTCATCCGATGGAAAAAAATCATCGAGGTAATCATGTGAGTGAGATGACTCTACTTCCCATGCCGCAAACACATATGGGTCCTCCTCCTCTATCCGTGAAGAGGAAGGACCAGGCTCTATAACCTGATCAAGATTCATTTGATAAGTCACCTACGTTGTAGGAAACAACACATCAGTCTTAGTGGGCATACTCGAAGTACTCAGTGAAGGAAGAATTCAAGGATCTTCCATATGGGTAGTGCGAAAAGATACTGAATTCAACGAGGATTAAGCCCCACCAAAAATAGACCCAATCATAAAAATGGGCACATGACAATTAAAGGTTCTCATAAGAGAAGGATACATACCTACACCCACACTCCTAGTTGCTGGCTGAGAATGATCGATAATCGGGATAGAAGCTCCTGATGATGCATTGACACTCGGATTTTGGAATGACATTTGATCAATCGTAACAATCTTCCCATTAAACGAAAATCATATCACTTGAAAGAGGGAAGAAGCTACGGCTTGCATACTATACATCCAATTTCGACCCAACAAAAGATTGTAGTCAAGGGGCGCATCAACCACCTCGAACTAGATCGTGATGGTCTTCCCTCCCAATTGGACCTTTAAGGAAGGAAGAATTTTGTGTGGCCGAAATGATCTACCATCAAAAGCTGTTAAAATAGTAGTGGATTGAGACAACTCAGGAGAACCCAAGCCCTTCCAATAAGAAAAAGGCATCATGGAAGCGGCAGCGCCTTCATCAATGACAGCACACTTGACGGTGTTGTTAAGACACTTTACATGAATCAAAAGAGACACATAGTAAGGCAAGCGAGGCTGTACTCCCATGGTTTCAAATTTGATTATAGTAGAAGAGTTATCACCACTGACCCCAAGAGCAGATACCAAAGATTTCCTCTACGGAGGACAACTCTGAAGCATTTCTAACGCAGACATTGCACAAGGAGTCTGGCCAAAATCCTGAACAACTGAATAGTTCTAGGCAGCTCGGACATTAGGATTGTGCCCCGAATGCTTTAAGACTCCCTTGGGAATGTGAGGTGGATCTTTAGGTTTATCCATAGGTTTTTTGATTCGCAAAGGGCTCTCAGGTGGGGAAGGTTCTTTCCCAAGGTCTGGTTGTGGCAAACCATAGTCTTTCATATGAGTCACAACCTTAGCAGCACGCATCATGTTGATGCATCCATGACCACTAGCGGCCTCCAACGGGTTCTGATTTCCACCCGATGCACAACCAGGATCAATGGTACTCGAGTTCATGTTTTTATTGTTGGGTAAATGATTAGTTAACACAACTGGGCCCTGTGCTGTGAACCTCAAGGAATATTCCATATGAGGGCACAAGTGAGTGAGATGATCCTCCTTACACAGTTTGCAAGGAAAATTCACCTTATGTTTAGACTTCTTGTCCCCCCAACATTAGTGTTCTTGTCATTATTATTAGCATTTTCATTCTTGTTCCCACCCTTACGATTATTTTTCCTTATTTTCTTATTCCTTCCAGGATTTTGGTTTCCTTCCGGGTTTGACGTTTGTATGGAAAGTACATTCACTGATTGGGTAGGTTGAGACAAAGCCGTAGCTTGTCCTGACGTAGACTAGTTAATTGACAATTGGCTCACTTGTTTCACAATTGAGTCCGCACGTTTGGTACTTGTACAACCCATAATACCATCAGCATGTGGCCCTGGCTTGACCTTGGGGTCAAAATTGGACCTAGGAGCATTGGGTATAATCTCATACAAAAGGCTGGATTGAGCATAGATCAAATCCAACTCTTGTGCCATAAAAATAGCCTGTTCCTCATTTTGAACTCCAGATGTCGAAACATCCTTTGCTATGTAAGGTAATAAATATTTGAGGAACCACTCAAGAGGAAACTCTGGTGGTATAAAAGCTTTAATTAACCATTTCCGTATACACTACTCTTGAATATGATCCAAAATGTGTGTCGCTTTATCTTGCCAGAAGGTTGACAAGAGTTCGGTACCGACGTCATAACGTACAGGTAACTGGAAATGATTAAGGAAAGTCAGTGCAAGATCACCAAAAATAACATAATCCCCCCTAGTAACTCTATATACCATTTCACTGCAAGACCCGTTAGGGTGCGTTGAAAGAGTTTCAAATGAATGGAATCGTCATGTAAGGAATTGGAAGAGCACCAAAGGTGGAAAGTGGTGACATGCTCACCAGGATCTTCACCAACCTTACCTTCGAACTTGGGAATGTCCGAAGGAAGCTTTTTAGGGACAACCGGCCATGCCAGGTTATGAGACATAGGATCGTTCATCAATAATGACAAGTCAGGTAAGTTGAAAGTTGCAAGGAAAGGGAACCTAGTATGAGCCGGTCGATTCCATGCTCCTTGGTAGTTTTGATTCATGTAAGGTTGATTGCTATAAATTCCATGTCCTTGGCCATAATAAACTCCTCCCATTTTACCCATGTAGGGTTTCATGGAAGCATTATGATGTGGGGTGCCTTGATTATGAGGCGCAACAAAGCCATAATTAGAAGAGTAAGTGGGTTGCTGAATCCCATACCCATACGGTTGATAGTTTTGTCCATAGTGCAGCCGATAAAAATGTCCATGAGAATATCGATAAGGTGTTCCATGGGATTCACCATGAGAATGTCCATAGTTAAGGGTATGGGAAGCTCCGAAAGATGAAACATGAGACGATCCAAAAATAGGTACATGACCTGCTAACACAATAGGAGGTACTTGACTCTGAGATACTATTGTGCGAGCAGTCACAGAATGAACATGGCTAGTAGCAACATTTCGGATGGAAGGCCCACATGAATTAGGGGGAGGATGAGTCGTTAAAAATGCATTCGAAGGAACAGGGTTTGAAGACAACGGGACATGTGAAGGAATGTAAGTGGTGTTCCCAATGTTCACTTGTCTCGATTCTGGTATCCGTATAGGATTACTAACACTAGGTCTAGGATGAACATGTGAAGTTTCCTCCACCACAAGGATGGAGGGTGCAATGTGACTAGTACCCCCAAATATCTCTGCATGGAAAGGGATGGGAGTGCCCCTAGGTGTAGTACTAGGACCAACTTCTGACTCAACACGATGTGCTGAATTGGGTGTAGGGATATCATACATGTTATATCTAACATGACTAGTGCTTATGGGTTCATGGTGAGTCTCATCTCCCGAAAACCAATACCGGTGACCTGTGAATGAGGGATCATAACCAGATCGTGAAGGTTTTTCATGTGAAGCATCATATGTGCTAATAGGATCTTCCTCCCCAACCTCATGAGGTGGAGAAGACATCTCTGGAATCTCATCCTCATGATCTCCCATGGTGTGTGAATCAAAGTAAGAAGTAGTCCGCCCGGACTGTCTCGTTCTCTCTCCCAAAGGAGGAGGATATGTGGAAGGTAGAAATCTTGCTAAATGATGAGAAAGATGGGGTGTTGTGCCTGAATCCACAATGACTCAAAAAATAAATAGACTCGATCTAATTACACAAACCCTAGGAAAACTAGTGTGCATAGAGCATACACCTATAAAATGTAAATCCAAATTGCAAGCAAACAAGGGTAGGATATGTGAACTCCCAAATGAAGCAGGTATGTCTCACCTAGGAGATGCTTGAGACTCCCATACACAACAAGCGGAGGTTCATAACCAATTATAGTGGCCCTTAGCTTCAACGCATATAGCGATTGTGTTGTCCGACCCCTACTTGGACATGGCACCTGTAGAATAACCTCTGTAAATACCCCCTCGATAACCTAGGTAAGGAACATAAGGTCACCTCATTATAATCAATGCTCAGGTGTACAGTCGTAGGAGGGATTGACTGTATGGCTAGGGTAGCAAAGCCCAAAACTCTTGAAAGAGGCCCCAGATACAAATATAATCTTGGAAATATCTTCGGTGCTACTCAGTTACAGCCAGGAGTCATGCCAATCATAACCATTCACACTACCTCGTGATTAACTCCCTTGTAAGAGGAGGATCCTGAGAACACTAATTATATAAAGGATTTCACACTCTCACCTGGACAGACACCTAATTGTTTTGTTTAGTGGTCTTGGAGAATTGACTCACAATGAACTATTCCAAGTCCCTAAAACCTAGTCTTGTTGGTGCACCCTAAAAAAGAAAAGAGTGTAATTCATTTTATTATGCATTGATTTTAATTGGCTTTATTACTCAAATGGTAAATGGTCATGCAAATAATGATGTTATGACACAACAAGAAGTAAAATGCATACCTAACAATCAATGCAAATGCACTGTGTCGGATGAAAAACAGGGTATGCTACTACATGAAGTGCAAATTTTTTCCTTCAAATGTATATGCAATCATTTCCTATATGAAAATATGACTAAATTTCACCAAGAAAACCTAATGCAAGTACCATGCTAAATGCAAAATGCAAACAATGTATAACAATGCAAAAAAGAAAAATGTTTTTGTATTTGTGAATTAAATGAGATAAAAGCAAAAGTATGACTCTACAACCCTCAGAATCTGCAAGCACTCATAAACAATAGCCAAGAAAAGCACCAAGGTAAAAGAGACCTAATGCACTAATCCCAAAACAAAAAATAGAAAATGAAATGACAAGAACATTGTTCAAAAATCAACTCAAAAAGAGTCTCTGGTCAGAAACTGAGGGGAGATTCAGACTCTAGAAGCATCAAAGAAGACTTAGCAATCACCCAAAATCGCCCAGCAACACTTAATCTTCTCAAAAAAGAAAAAATTCAGGGCATATGCGACTGTTCTCAGTAAAATTGTGTACATACGTATTTTTTCCAGGAAAACCCACGTGTATACGCGACTGTGAAAGCAAAACCCACGTATAGGAAGAAAAAGATAGAAAAATAAGGTAAATGGATAAACTGAGACAAAATTTAGTTCTCCGGGATACTACTGGGTAATCATGCCCCCAAACCCGACACAGAAACAGAAAAATCAGAGCAATAAAAGCACATTGAATGCCGAAAACCCCTAAATAAAAACAAATAGGAACTTCCCCAGTATGGTCGCCAATTATATTACGGAGAAAAATTCCTATGGCTTGGAGTGTACCACAATAGACAAAGAAACCAGAGAAATCAATCCCTTCCCTATATGCAAGAGAAATACAACATCTAACGCTAAAGGATCTCGAAACATACCTTATTCCGGACGGTTATAGTAGATCCTCGTTGAGATTTTTCCAATCCCGCTTGCATTAGCAATTTACTCTCAACAACAGTAAATAAGGAAAGCATGCTATATGATATAGTGTTATGCCTACTCTAGCATATATAATCAATGATATATAAGCAATTAAACACATCCATGGATTCAATATTCATTTAAATGCACATCATTAGACAGGAAAAGATATTTCTATTAAGTAAATCAGAGATTACATAAGTGACAACCTCTGTCGGCACATCTGCAAACCGGAGAAATTGAGTCCTCCACCTGGGCCTCCAGCACCTCAATCCTCCATCCCTCGATAGCAAGCTCACAAGAAAAGGAAATCTTGGGAAGAACACAAAGTGTTCCAAGGGACAAAGGGATGCAGACTCAAGTATAAGCAAGCTACGGCAACAATGGATTATAGTTTTCTTGCTCTTCAATTCCTCCTCTTCAATGTATCCAAAGGGTTCCTTATATAGTGCTTCAATGGGGTAATGGAAGGTCAAATCAGAGTGATCTCGAGGCGTATGGAAGGCCAAGAGACAAGTGACTCAAATCCACATCAAGGAAAACACCAAAAACATTTGGCCTTTTGCACACATCCCGATGTACGTGGTTTTAAGGGTAATATCCACGTATATACGCAAGAAAGGGATTAAAAGTCACGTACAACAACTAATGAGTGTTTTTAGGGATGATATTGGAAACATCAAAGGTACAAAAATAGTCCATGGGGTCCAAAGAGTCCGCAGAGGGACAGGGAATGCCATAAAAGTGTGATCAACCATGTGTGGTAAAATCAACTGTAACAGCGTTGAAGAAGGACCCGTGCGTCACATCTGAATACCTGTTGCGCTGAAGAAGGAACTTGTGTGTTCTTTGTCTAGTGAAGAAGACCAAAACTGTGCTGAAGAAGGGAAGATGCCTGTGTGTTGGCCTGTGATTAGTTAAACGCCTTTATGATCGACTAAGTTTAGAGAGCAGTCAAACACTAAAGGGTTAACTTGCTCATCTCTGTAAACTATTATATAAATCAGCCTCTGTGTGAGAGCTCAGTTAGCTAGACCTAGAAAGTCAAAGAGTTAGAAAGAATTCATTAGTTTTTTCTTGAGTACATTGTATTTTTGTTTCATCATCTGGATAAAGAGCTATATGTGTTGCTGTTGAAGATTGCATTTGAGTAGAAGTTATCCAGGCACCACCCCTGATTGTTGAGAGGGCCCCTCATCAACCATAGGTTTCTTTTCTTATTTATTTCTTTCATCTTTTCTATTGTAGCTAGTTTAATTTACAGTTTGTTTTATTATTTCTGTAATGCAATTTTATTTATGAATTAGATAGTTAACTACGCACATAGTTTGTTTTCAGCTTTGTTTTTCAATCATTTTATTTCCAGTTTATTGTTCAGTTTATTTCCAAGCAAATAGATAGATTGCTTTTGAATTTAGTTGTGTTTATTTCTTGCCTGTTACAAGTTATCAGTTATGCAATTTAAATTCCAGTTTGTTTATTAATATGAAATGTTTTCCTTATGTTTATGAATTTGTTTAAGGTTATGTAATTGTTGAATTTGCTTAATAAATAGGTTTACTTATTGTCTTCATGCATTAGATCTGCATCTACACAAATTCAGGTGAAGATTGGCTCATTTAGGTTAGTTTTTATTATTTTAACTGTGCAGACTATCATTCAGACAGCCTGCTCAATCTGTTATTCAATCATCCCTTTCAGACCCACAGTTCAGTCTATCATTCATCCCTTAGTTTCATTTTTAGTGTTTTTTATGTATTTTGAGATTGTTTTCAGTTCAGTTTTGTTAATGTCTAAATTATGTTTTGACTGAGATAGTTAGATAATAGTTATATTTAACATTGAAGTTAAAGTTAGAGTGTTTTAGGTTATGTATTAAAGTTTTATTATTTTCTTTACTTCTTTTCACCTTGAATATGTGTTAAGCTGTCTTGTGTTTTGTTTCTTGAATATTGTTTCTGATTTCTTTATTGATGTATTGTTTTGTGTTTATGGCTTTAGATTAATTTATTCCTTTGCATGTAATTTCAATATTGTATGTGATATCCTTAGTATGTTTTTAGTTTGTTCCTTTTTCATTGTGTGATTGCTGAAAGAGACTTGTAGGATAGAATTCAAAGACATTCCTATTAAGTTTTATACTTGTTTCTTTCTATTTAATTTTCTTTATTAAGTTTTACACTTGCTTCTCTTTACTTGTTTTATTAAGTTTTCTACTTGCTTATTAATTAGGTTTTCCTTGCATCTTAGTTTCCAAGTAAAAGATTAGTTGTTAATAATATCATTTTTAGTTTAATAAATTATTAATTATTTAGTTTAATATTTTGTCCTGGTTTAATTGACTTAATAGTTGAATTCTTAGGAGTTTGACTCAGTTTTTCATTTTGAAAGATCTTTCGATATTTTGTTTGTTAAAATATTTCCACAACACCATAATAACCCCTCTACCTTTGCATATATTTTGTGTCAACTCTAAGCCTACCAATCCTGCTCGATAATTAAAGATTAGGTGAATTAATTTAGACATTATAACACCTAACACTTTTGGCGTCGTTGCTGGGGAGTTGTTCCGTAAGGTAGAGTAGAATTATTTATGAATATTAGCAATAGGTTGGTAGAGGGGGATTGGTAATATGAGAGGTAAGAACCTGCACATATGTTATAACAGGCACCCCAAAATCTAGCAACAACAGTAGCATAGGTTTTCTTTAGTTTAAAGTTTTTCTTGAGCAGACTTAGAGATCCCCAGGGTAGATTTGTTAAGACCAGAAAACTTATTGAATTCCCTACTAACTACCATAGAGTATGTAATTCCCCAACCACTAACTCACCATAAAGGTATCAAAAGATTCCTATAGGAAGTAGTTCTACCTTGAAACCTAAGGAGACTCTCTCAGGAGATCTTACTGGGGAATCCTTAGAAGGTGAAGGAACCTTGGCAGGGGGTTCTAAGGACTTCATTCCTGAGGAAATTCAAGAGGATCAACCATTAGAAATATACATCCCTCCACTAGTTTCGAATCCAATTAATACAACTTTTTCACTAGTAGGAGACCCGGATTTCATTGAATTTGTTGATCCTGCCCAAGTAAAAGCTCTCTTTGGAACCTTAGTAGATCTAGTTATTTTGAAAATTGAAACTTATATAGTAGAACCTACTATCCCTTTAGGATTTAATAAAAATATAGTTGATCAGAGGAAGATCTCTCCTGAAAAAGAACAATGGGACGCCCCATTGTCACCTCGAAAGGAGCCTCCTAGGTATATCTAGGTTAAGAATCCAACTTATATGGAGATATGGGGAGAAAAGGAATATCGTGATGAAGTTAGAAATGAAGAAGGAGAAGGGGAAAATCAAACAGAGGCTACCTTCGGGTTCCCTATTTTAGATACAATGCAAGATGTAACTATGAAAAACATCCCTCCTTCCTCCTTACCTACTTTTTATGGAAAAATTAATGAGGACCTGGACACATTCTTGTTCGAGTTTGATATCCTTTTTAGGAGCTATACTTATCTACAAGATGCTCACAAACTAAAACTCTTTCCCGCTACACTAAAATATTCTACCTTGAGATGGGTCATGGGATTAGGAGAATTCACTATCAGTACTTGGGATGATATGAAAACTTCATTCTTACGAAAATATCAAGAGTATTGCAAACCAAAGGACTCTCAACATGATATATTCATGATACAACAACTTGAAGATGAGAACCTAGAGGATTATCTTGAAAGGTTCATTTATACATTACATAAATCTAAATATAGTGACCTCCGAGAAAATGCAGTACATACACTTTTTCTTAAGGGGATCTTCGAGGACTTGTTAGAAAGTCTTAATCTCATGCTAGCTGGCGATATTTCTCATAAAAAAATTTCACAAATCGGTGATATGTGTAAAAATTATTCTAGGAGTAGGGGGAAAGTTGTGAAAAATTTTCAAGAGCCTTTTAGTAGAAATGTAAGAGGAAATGTTCCTAGTTCATGTGGAGTTACAAGAGTAGAGTTAGGAAACCTGTTGGAGAATTAAAAAACTAATATCTTAGAAGCAATGGGTTCTCAACTAGATGCTTTACAAGCTAAGAAGAGGCAGGATGAAGAAAAAACAGAAATGAGTATATATTTTCCAAGGTGTAGAACTAAACATCCCCAAAGGGAATGTTCATTAAACAACATCTCCGTATGTCACATCTGTACAAAAAAGCATCCAACAAATAACTTCCCATCCTTTCCTGGTTTGTAATCCATCTATAAGAGTGGGGATGTAGCTGAAACATCTAGGAGGCCTCCTTGGAAACCTAGATACCAACCAGCATATCAGAACATTCCACTGCAACCTCCACTCTATTATCCTCCATTTCAACCACCTGAACAATGGAAGAATTCAAGTTGGAAGAATTGGCCACCTTAGTGCCATCCTCCTCAATTTCCACAACAACAATATTGGTCACCAGGATGGAGAGGAAAAGCATATCCTCAACCACAACCTGTCCCTACACCTAATCATATTTATCCTTAGAATCAAACAAATTTCCAGCAAATGTCTCTTGGATTTGTACCTCTAGTTCATTTTATCACACAACAACCTCATCACTTTCAGAATGAAAATCCTCCTCGACCGACATTATTACCTACGCAACCGATACCTAACCCTAATAATAAACCAACTCAAGCTCTTAACAACATTGAGTTGCAAACTCTTCCATCATACCTTATTTCAACTGTACCTATAAATTCAATTACGATCGGGGAGAGTTGTGAATAATAAACCCAAGTCATCAGTCATCATTCAGGAACCGAATGAAGAAGAAGAAGATTCAGATGAACCCATGAATGAAGATATTTTGGAGGATGTGAATGTTCCAAAGGTTCCAGTACACACCCATCCTCTTCAAGAAACTATTCAGGAGCAAATAATTCCTCCATTTTCAGAAAGAATAGTAATAGAAAAACCTGTAGTTCATCTGGAGTACAACATTTTGAATGAATTAAAGAATATATGTATTAAAATCCCTCTATTACAAGCTATCAAAGATATACCAATATATAGTAAGGTAATAAAGGAGCTATGTATTAAATTCTCATGAAAGAAGAAAAATGACCCTCTTACAATTCCTGTTATAGGAGAGATGTTTGAATGTATGATAGGCCAGTCTCGGATTGCAAAATATACAAATCCAGGAGCCCCAATAGTGACTGTAATTATAAACAACAACACCATAGAAAATAAATTAATTTATTTAAGATCTGCTATTAATATGATGGCTACTGTAGTTTTAGAAGTTTTACAGTTAGGACAATTTCTTTGACCTACTCCTTCCATCCTTGAACTAGTAGACCGTACTATGGTAAAACCTGTTGGAGTCTTGGATGTCATTGTTGTATAAGTAGCCTCATGGGAATACCGTGTCAAATTTATGGTCATAGAATCAAAGGATCCTTCTAAAGGGCATCCTCTTATTTTGGGAATACCATGGTTAGCTACTACAAATGCTTTTATAGGATCTAGGGATGGAGAGATTACTATTTCCAATGGGTTTTCCACACAAAGACTTATTTTATACCCCCCAACACAACCAATAACTGAAAAATTCATGGTGGTTAAATTTTTCTTTTGGGGATGAATACTTTGATGATCTCTCCCTTCCTAGTGATTTCTCCTTGGCACTTCAAGATCAGACCATTGAGACTGTATTAAACTAGTTTGTTTCTTTAACAACCTGTACGGATTTTCCTCAGTCTTTTGCTCAATTCGATCATATTTTTGGAGATGAGTTTCAAGAGAATATGTCTCTCTCAATGTTTACAGATACACCTTGTGTCTTCATGATTGAAGAGCATACAGGACCATATACCATACCTTGTGAGGTTGGTCCTGAAACATTTTTGCATATAAACGCAGGATTAAGTGAGAACCAACAAGCACAGCTGCTTAAAATTATTAAGAAACAAGCCAGAGAATTTTCATAGGAATACACCAATATGAAGAGTATACATCTTGACACCTTTATTCACCATATTTATATGGATCCAAGCATGTCACCTGTAAGGCAGCCACAGAGGAGGATGAATCCTACTCTAAAGGATATAGTAAAAGAAGAATTACAAAAACTCCTCACTGCTGGTTTCATCTATCCTATCTCTGATAGTAAATGGGTATCTCCTTTAGTCACAAGGAAATGGTACATTTGTGTTGATTTTAGAGAGCTAAACAAAGCTACACTTAAAGACTACTTTCCTTTATCTTTTATTGATCAAGTATTAGATACTCTGTCAGGTAAATAATAATTTTCCTTTTTCAACGGCTATAGTGGTTACAACCATATTTTAATAGCACCTGAAGATCAAGAAAAGACCACTTTTACATGCCCTTGGGGAACATACACTTATCGAGTTTTTCCATTTGGATTATGTAATGCACCTGCCACTTTCTAGTGAGCAGTATTAGGAATATTTTTCGATCTTATACATGACTGTGTGGAGGTATACATGGATGACTTTACGACCTATGTTAATATTTTTCAAGAATCCCTTGACAACCTAGAGAAGGTCTTGGTCCGCTGTCAAGAAACAAATTTATCCCTTAGTCATGAAAAATGTAAAATGTTACTGATAGAAGGTATTGTTTTGGGACACCATGTTTCCTTCCAAGGCATTAAGGTAGAACCTGTGAAGATCGAAGTAATTGTTGGCCTTCCCTCTCTCAAAAAATAGAAATAGGTAATAAGGTTTCTTGTTCATGCAGGCTATTACCATCGTTTTATTGAAAATTTCACTAAAATATCTGCACCAATGTTTAAGTTGCTTACAAAGGACGCAGAATTTCAGTGGAAACAATCTTGTCAAAATGCTTTTGAAATACTAAAAGCTAAACTATCGGTGGCACCAATACTTAGGGGTCCCAATTGGTCCCTTCCTTTTCACATATCTACCGATGCATCTGATACGGACATAGGAGGAGTCCTCAGCCAAAAAGAAGGATAATCACCTTATGCTATTTATTTTATTAGTAAGAATTTGACTCCTATCGAACTTAATTATACTGTTAGTGAAAAAGAATTATTGGTAGTAGTTTATTCTATTAATAAGTTTCGTCATTATATTACAGGTTATGAAGTTTTTGTGCATACCGATCACTCTGCCATTAGATTTCTCATGATTAAACTAATTACCAATGGTAGAGTGACCTGGTGGCTTCTTTTATTGCAAAAATTTAACATTACCGTCATTGACCAACCTGGTAAACAAAATATAGTAGCATATTTCCTTTCTCGTATTCAACATGAAGACGATACTAAACCAGTTGACAACACTTTTCCTGACAAACATATATTTGCTATATTTGTTCAAATTGGTTCGCAGATATTGCCAATTATTTAGCAACTAGGAAAATACCAAACCATTTGTCCCCACATGAGAAGCGTTGTATTATAGTTCAGAGTTCCAATTATTCTTGGGTTGATAACTATCTCTTCCGCACTGGTCCAGATATTATTATTCGACGATGCGTGCGAGAGGATGAAATGACAGACATCCTCCATGCATGCCATGATGGACCATGTGGAGGGCATTTTTTTGATAAAAGGACAACATACAATATCTTACATTCAGGTTATTATTGGCCAATAATTTTTAAACATGTTTCCAAATATGTCAAAGGATGTGATAGTTGTCAAAGAATGGGTAGACCTACGTCATCTAATCAAATGCCTTTACAACCCCAAGTTATGATTGAACCCTTTGACAAATGGGCTCTTGATTTTGTAGGAACAATTTCTCACATGTCTTGTAATAAGAAATATATCCTAGTTTGCACGGGCTATGTCACCAAATGGGTAGAAGCTAAACCTTTGTTTAGAGCTACAAAGAAATCGGTGGTAGAATTCATATATGAAGAAATATTCACCCGATTTGGTGTATCTAGAGAGATTGTCACAGATCAAGGTACTCAATTTACTTCTAAATTAATGAAAGAACTTACTACGAAATATGGCATCCGACACTGCAAATATTCACCTTATCACCCTCAGGCTAATGGTTAGGTAGAATCAACTAATAAGGTATTAGAAGCCATTTTAACTAAAACCATTCACTTACATCATAAAGACTGGGCAGATAGACTCCTAGAGGATTTATGGGCCTATAGGATAACATGGAGAAACACTACTGCACATACCCTCTATGAGTTAGTGTATGGAAAACAAGTCCTTTTACCTATTGAATTTCAAGTTGAAACCTTTCGTATGGCAACACAACTAGACATGAATTTGGATGAAGCAAAGAAACAACGAATATTGCAGATTAATGAGTTAGATGAAATTAGACAAGATGCACGCCAAATAAGCATGCTAATACAGAATCAACGAAAGACATGGCATGATAAATTTATTAAACAAAAGAAATTTAATACTGGAGATTGGGCACTACCATTCAACTCATGGTTTAAAAATTTTAAAGGAAAATTAACCACCCGTTGGATGGGTCCATATGAAGTAGTTACAGCTTTTGACAATGGGTCAGTAAAAATTAAAATAAGTGATGGCTCAGAAGTTTCCTTTGTAGTAAATGGACATAGACTTAGACTTTATCATCAACCGACATCTCAACAGGATTTTATACAGAATGTTTTACAGCATAATGAAATGGAATTAGTTAAAGGGGAACCTATTCCTCCTCCTCCTGATACTTGAAGAGTATTTTGGGTTATTATCACTTGTATATATGTAAATATGTGCTTGTTTCTTTGAATAAATAAGAGTCATTTCTAATAGATTGTTTACACAAGACTCTTTTTCTTTTTATTATGTCTTCATAAATAAATTGAATCATCTAACAAGTGGTTTTGCAGTTTGATTACAAATATTCTATCTCTATAAGCATATTATGAAGTATTACTTGGAAAAGGGAAGTATGTTAAATACTTATCAGGTAACTTAACCTTTCTTGGGGTACTTTTGAAATTTTTAGCTTATAGTGAAAATAAAATTTATAATCCTTTGTATATCATTCTTAACCAACTCTTTTATGATTCATATGGTTTTTGGTATTTTGATTCAGACATGTATGTTTCTGATTTACTATTTTTAACTGTTGCTTGATAGACCTGCTTTCATTATCATATTTTTCACATTCTCATATTACACCTATGGATTAATAGTTCATCTTATGCTTGTTGTCAAAACTTGTCTCTCAAGTAATTTGGTGATAATTCGAGAGTAAGTGGATTTTTTGTCTGTGGGGAACATTACTTTTCTTTTATGAAGAAGAATGACTGTAAGGTTAAAGAACAACTTTAGGTTATTCTCTTTTGACATGATCTATGGTTATGGCCACTATGAAATTACTTATAAGTTTATTTTGAAAAAAATTGAATTATGTGTTTAGCAGGACTTAACACGCTTTAGTACCAATCGGCTTCCATATATTTAATATCATTATACAAGGAAAACCCATTGGAGTACTGAACATGCTTGCTGGCAGCGAGTCAATACTAAGTAAAAAAAATCAAAACACGGAAGCTCGATAAATGCAAGTAAATCCGTCAGGGTACTGAACAGGCTCACTGGCAGCGAGACTATGCTTGCATGGTACCAAGGTAAACCCGTCGGGGTACTGAACAGGTCTGCTGGCAGCGGGGAAATACCTGGTAAAAGAGATCTGGTTAATGCATTACTATACATAGTTCGTAAAACAATGATAGTATAAAGAATTTTTTTTAGAATTTATGAATAACCATGTTACGTCCAATTGTTTAACATGTCGTTTGAGAATGGATGTAAGTTGGGCTTGACCCTGCACATCTAACTCAGCATATACCTAGGATGTTATTATCCTAGAAATAGGACCCATAGCTGTAAATATCACATACTCCGGGGTACACTTAAATATTTTGTGGCAATCGGATATCTTTAAAATGAGGCATAGACGACTAGTTTTTCCTATGGAGTTCTTTTGGTTCAATTATTATCATTCACGTGGTCTTTCTAAGAACTACTATATTTTTCATGAATATATATCGCTGAATCATTTCCATTTACTAGTTAGGTAGTTTTTCTTCTTTTCTTTCCAAAATAATCAAAAACATGATAGAACTCTTTAATTTTTGTTTTTTTGGAACAGTCAATTCTTCTCTCTTCTATGGCTTGAGGACATGCCATATCTTTGGGTTGGGGGAAGATGGATTTGGAAAAATTAGATTGTTTTTACTTTTCATTATTTATGATCGATCTATTTATCTCTCACAAATGATAAGTGTTTTTCAGGATAGTATAAGCAGTGGAATTTGATTATAGCATGAAGCATATTTTTACAGCAAAATCAGTACGGAGAACTATATGAAGAATCAAAATAAGGTCCAAATGAAATACCAAGTGACGATATGAATAAAACATTGTAATATTTTAGTATTTATAATTAAAATTTGCTAACCAAATTTTGTTTTTTGGGGAAAATAATTTTTACCTTCATATGGATGCTTAAAAATTATTCTTATCATTTTATTATTTGATAATCCTATCCTTTTACCCAATCATGCATGTAAACTATTAATTGACTAACTCTCTTGATTATAAATGTGATTTATACTTTTCATGTCATATGTTCAACCTGCCCAAAGTTTTACTTTGGACATGATTGAATTAATTTTAAACCTTATGAATTTACTTACTTATGTATATGCCCGTTGTTGGCTCATGTCTCAAAATTTTCTATGACACTATGATCTGTTATCTTTCTTTTTGCTCAGTGGGACCTGGCATTTCTTCGGTTTGGGGGAATGTTGATCCTAGAATTGTTATCATTTTTGGCAATTAAATTAATCATTTAAACATATGTTGTATTACCTTTCTGTATATTTTATGTCACGCAGATCACTATTCATCTCAGGTATGTATGAATTTAAGGTTTATATGAAATCTATTTATTACTATCATTTTTATGATTTTATTAATTAAAATTGACATTATTAAAGCACATTTGATGTATTAAATAATTTATATATTTGTTTGTGTATTTTACAATATTTTTGGAACAAATTAATAAACAAAACGCATTCAGCCTGCCTTGTGCACAGCACATCTAGCTCGACGTCCAACTTGTCATCCAGCTCGCTGCACGAAACTTGCTTGTAGTTTGCCAGATGTTGAAATGTGTTGTTGTAGACTACAATCCTGAAGTGTGCCAATAAACAGACACTTTGTTTGCCCTAGATCGATGCCTAG
>LPNX010809412.1:452515-472616 GCA_001517045.1 Pseudotsuga menziesii | reverse complement strand
TCTTCCTCCAAAATTAATAAATATTATTTTATTATTTTAACTATTATTTTATTAATTTTCCTTAGGAGGCCCATTTTGAGTTGAAATTTCCTCTAACGATTCATCCCATGTGACATCACTTTGATCTGAAAAGTGACATGTGATGGAAGCCTACTTGTTAATTGTTCTAAATCAAAGGTGATCTAACTAGTATCGTTTGGATCGACTGCGCCAATGGAAGACAGTAGTGATTTTCTTTGATTTGGACAACTTCGTAATACCTCGAAGGATGACATGGAACAAGGTGCTTGATCTAAGTCTTCCAATATACTATATTTTTGAGTTTCTCTTGCATTAGGATTATGTTTTGATTTACTTAACACCCCTTTTGGGGGTCGAGGCACTATGTCAATGGTTAGTTTCTCGATAGTGATGGAGGCATTTGGTTTTTATCCCAATGAGTGTGAAACACTAAGTGGTGTGTCAGAGGAATGAGCCCTTATTTGAATATTGACCTCATGATATAGTCCAAAGATGTTGGAAATGGGTGTATTTCCCCCTTGCGGAGGGTTTGATTGGTTTCCCACTTGGGGGGGTACCGGAGCTACAACAACCATTTTTTGTTGTTGAGGAAAAGTTTGAGTCAACTCAGCAGGTTGTTGTGTTCCACTGCATTGAGATAACATTTGATTAATGTCATCCATATGAGGGCATAAGTCAGTACGATGTTCTCCTTGACAAATTTTGCAAGGGTACTTGTTTTTCTGTTTCTCCTTATTGCCTTCTAGTTTATTATTCATTCTAGGTGCAACTCCTGTCCCAGCATTAGAATTTTTATTTTTATTTTGTTTCTTCTTTTTTCCCTTTTGGTATGTGGATTGGACCGTAAGGATTTCCGAATTTTGGGTAGGATTTACAGGTTGCTAGTTTTCCTGGCTAATTGTGGGTTGAGAATTTTTAACTAAAACTTGTCCCATTTGCTGGGTAAGTTGATCAATTTGGCTAATAGAACCAATCACCCCATCGGCATGAGGTACTTTCTATGGCCTTTCTGGATCAGATGTCTCGCAGCAAGAGGTATTAAATCATAGAGTGTATATGATTGTGAATATATAAAATCCATTTGTTGGGAAGTCTAAATGAGTTCTTCTTCAATAATGGCTCCTGACATGGCTACATATTTGGAAAGAGTAGGAAATAGTGATTTTACAAACCAATTTGCTAAGAATTTATCTGGGATTTCTACTTTAATAATCCTTTGGAATCTCCTCCATTCATGTATATGATCAGATATGTGAGTAAAAGTGGAGTTCCTAAGCGAAGTCAAAAGTTTAGTACCTGTCTCATAGTCGATGGGTAATTGAAAATGTCTCAAAAATACCATGGCTAAAGATGAAAAATATGTGAATGCATTACATGGCAATTCAATGTACCATTTTGTAGCAGTTCTTGTAAGGGTCCACTGAACAACCTCAAACTAATATTATCATCGACTAGGGAATTGGATGAAGACCATAAATGAAATGTCACCACATGATTTAACGAATCGTCACCTAGTCATCCATTGAACTTGGGGATGTCTGAGGGGAGTTTAGTTGGCATAGTCGGCCATCCATTCATATGTAGAACAGGATCATTGTTTGGTCAGGATAAATACGGTGATCTGATAGGTGTCATCATAAATGTTTGATATGTGGGTAGAACTTGATATTTCCATTTACCTGGGGTTTGATTTACGTCCAAGGTGGATTGCTTCCTTGAAAAGGAGGACCACAAACATATTGGTTATTCTCGAGAGTTTTTCCATTCCATTGCGGGATGGCATTGAAAGGTGAATTACACCCTTGTGGATGTGGACTCCAACAAGGTTGATAGTTTATTTCGATTTGACCATTCCAAGGATATTTTCCTTGTAAATGAGAAGTAATCCAATGTGGATTTTCCCCCTATGGGGCTAGGTTCCTGAAATATTGGTTACTTCCAAGGATATTTGACCATTTGCGGACGATGTCTCCAATTGGTATTCATGTTAGAAGGTCCATTTCCTCCACTAGGAATATTACCATTCCAAGGAGTATAGTTTCCTCTAGAAGTGGAACCTAGACAAGAATTAGTTTGACCAAAAGGATTCAAATTAACTCCTTGTAATTAACTCCAAATTTGGCATACCTGTATATGAAGTATATGTACTTCCATGATTGGAACTTGGAACTATACCAACTGGCACTAAAGTTCTGGTTTAAATTATGTTATTAACAAGCATTTTGATAGTTGGGATTGTCATTGGGGTTGGGTTTGAGGTATTACCTCCTCCATCCACCATTTGGGGCTAACCTGATGTGGTTCCTAGAGCTTATGAAGAATCCAAAGGGTTAAGTGTAGAATTTTGCATGTTATTTGAATATGTGAAAAGAGGGTTGAGGTTATCTCATGATTCATTTACTGCAAGTATTACTGGGTCTGAAAGATTCAGAGGTGGATTAGCAGGATCATCGGTATTGGTTTCTATCATTTCAATTTCAAATGGAGCAAGATTATCAACTGTTTCTGGAGATGGTTCAGGATTAGGTTGATGTTGACCTTCTCTATTATTGTTAATTGAATTTAGAAATGGTTCAGTTTCAAATTCTTCTGAGTTTTTTTTTTTATCTGTCTCTGTGTTTTAGCGAGTCCTTCAAGTTCTGGCGACTCACCTTGTTGTCGCCATGATTGGAAGGCCAGCAGAGAAGCAACTTTGACGTTTGAGTTTTTAGAATTGAAAAGTATATAAAATTGTAATCAAACAATTATAAAGGAAATCTAGACTCCAACAAAAACAAAAGTGTCCACACCACTAAAAATATCCCTAAGGAAGCAACAAGCAAACTTCTTTCCAAAAAACCGAGGTTTACTCAAAATTTGGAATTTTAGAGGGCCTTCCAAAAATTAGTATCTCTTGAGGGACATGAAGGATAAAAAATTTCTAAATAGTGAAGGAACGAGAAATAGTTACATTGTTCTTCAATCACCAAGGGTCCAAGTCTTAGCTCTTGGCTACTCACCCTCCCAAGGAGCTGAAACAACCTTGTGTATGTCTCAGGTATTTCAAGTGTCCCCCACTCACAACATCCTATGTGATTCCCAAGGAAAAGAAACCATGGTTACCACTTCACAATCGATGGCCGAGTAGGAGAGTCGTCAATCCAGGATAACTCACATAGACTAGCTATCTCAATAAAGTAATGGCATCTCAAGGACTTGTCACTTAACTGAAATACTATAATGTTCACATATCCCACCAAATAAGCAAGAGGGGGGTACCACCCTTACGAATTCAGATTGACCTCATGCTTAACGCTTGTGTAAGAAGCTCTTTCTTGGCAAGCACTCTTTGCTACTAATGGATTTGAATATCTTTAATCAATACTAGTTTCAGAGTTTCATGGATTTGGAGTGTTAACTCACCATCCTAACCCAAATCCCTAGCCTAATCTTGTTGGTGATATCAAAAATAGAATCTTGTTTTATTTTATATTAAGTGTGGATTTTAAAGTTAATTCAATTAGTTTCAAGGATTGGTGTTGAAACTGATGGTGTTGTGACGTATACTATTGAACCAAACCAACGCACAGATGCTTTTAAACTTGTCTTTTCATTTGATGGACTCTTTATAGTAGAAGCAAGGTAAGAGTTTTGATTGATAATTCTTCAAACATGCATCTTTCAAAATAGAATCACTTTTACAAATTTGAAAAAATAAGTTTTCATTTTTTTTAACCAAGGGTTCAAGAGGTTGGCTTCAAACATAAGACATGTTCAATTTGCTTCAATGATTACTAATTAGAAACGAAAAATGTTTGAATGTTCAATGTTTTTCCTATTTCTAATAAGTCTCTTAAACTGATGTTTACATGTATGATCATGATTCAATTTTGATTTTTTATGACAAGCATTTACACTTGAGATCCATTTTATCTTTCATAGGATCGATCGAAAGTGCAAGTGAAGAGGATACTTGTGGCTCAACAATATGCTTCAAAACTTCAAAAATTCCTATTACACTTGAGATCCACTTTCTCATTCACATGACTGTCCAAAATCACGAGTGAAGACGATACTCGTGGCTCAAACACAACGTATCTTAAAAAACTTGAAAATAACGAGGAATATCCTCTCATTGTGTTTGAATTGATCTTATGTAATAGGTCTGTTTTTTGAGAATTTATGTGAATTTTATTTTTTTAAATGATGGTATTCAAAGTTTCTTAGTTGTGATTTCAAGTTGTGTGGCAGGTCAACAAGTTAATGTGTCTTCAAAATTCATGGCCTAAAGGTTCATAAAATGAAACAATGTGTCATGTTATTTAGTTTTTCAACAATTTCCTTATACAAATATGTGGTTAAAATGACCAAATTAGAAAAAAATTGAGACATTCATGAGTGAAATAAAGTACCTAAATGGTAAACATGTCATAAAATTTCAGATCTGAGCATTCTTTTAAAGAAAACTTCCAACAAAAAACAAAATTACTTCTCAAAGTGAATTTTCCTAGTTTTTCAAGGAGATTTCCAAGCTTTCCAAACTTGTGGGAAAATGTCTCTAAATCCTTCAAAAATTAACCTAACATGTCATAATAGAACTCATCAATTTTTTATTACGTCAATTAATTTTCTACAAAGTCTAAAATGAACTCAATCCAAGGCCAAAAAACAGGGATCTCAAAATTTTTCAATCTCAAGTCAAATGCACAACAAACTTTAAAATCTTCCAAGAATCCATAAATCCCGATAAAAGGGAGGTAAATACTATCTAAAACCTATGTTAGAATATTCCTAATACATATACAACAGAAAAAATCAACTTAAATGACCAAAAATTGAAGATTCAACCATCAAAAAAATCAAGAACCGTGACTTTTTCACACTCGGGTCGATGCACTTCTGTTATGAATGAATAGAGTGCCATTGGAAATCTATTTATTAATTGTAAGGGTGAAAAATGGGGCTATAACTATGTGTATCCCATGAAATGGAGCCAACAATTTCAAGAAGAAAAATAAGTCAGATCCAGGATCAAAAATCTTCAAAAATGAAAAGTTAAAGGTGGGATCAGGCCTGTTTCGACCTCTAGATCCAATCTAAATCCTTATAAGACCAAGATAAAGTATTAATAAAAGGATTTGAATGGAAATAAACACCCAAACAAGGGGAAACTCTCAATAAAACTAGTTTCAGGAGAAGAACCCCTTAGCTCCCCAGTGGAGTTGCCATTCTGCTAGTGGAGTATTCTACATTTGAAGGAATCAAATAATCCCTTATTTATATGGGGTGGGTGAATCCCATTTGATAGAAAACAAATAAATTATCACAATAATCCTAAGATCTAAAATCTTTTTTGATGGAGTTGAGAAGGGGAGGAATAGAGGAGAATACCTCTTTACAGCCTTGCTGTTTGATGGAATCCCTTGATGACTCTCCTTGCATCTCCTTGAGTCTCCTTCAAACCTGCAAATATCACCACAGAATTATTCCTACTATCCTACAAAACTATATTTGAGAAAATATGGGTTAGATATAATTGCCTACCAATTCTATATCAACATGAAACTTTGAATGGAAAACATTGTACAAGAATTGGAAACAAGATTGAATTGATTCATAATAAATGACATGGAAAAATTCTTACATCCCTTGCAAGTGCATCCTTCCTCCTCCATAGCCTAGAAATTCTCCTTTACCATCCATTCCTTTGATGCCCAAAATAATTTTAGTATAAAAGTGATTTCTAGCCCTCCATTCCTCTAGCATGCCTTTGCTCTCTAATTTGTCTCCCGCAATTCACCT
This sequence comes from Pseudotsuga menziesii, assembly GCA_001517045.1. Classification (NCBI taxonomy): domain Eukaryota; kingdom Viridiplantae; phylum Streptophyta; class Pinopsida; order Pinales; family Pinaceae; genus Pseudotsuga; species Pseudotsuga menziesii. The sequence continues at coordinate 466,814 of LPNX010809412.1, read as the reverse complement.
CATATGACTTTCATTTATAGGACTGGGATTTTAGCATCCAATATTTTAACCATGAATGTGGGATTTAGTATTTTTGAATCTTTTTTATTATTTCCTTCAAAAAAACCCACTTTCCTTATTTTTTAGGAATTTCAACTTTATTTTCAGTATTTCTAGGACAATTAATGCTCATGTTAGGAATTTTTCTACTGTGTGAGTTATAGGAACTGGGTTTATCCCTTAAGTGATCATGGACTTGGCCTCTTTAGAGACACATTGTCTTCAAAAATTTATTCCTTGGTGGAAGCAGTGGTTAAATGAGAGATTGAAACTCTCAATTTTTCAAAAAAAATTGATCTTCATGTTGCGGGTGAAGTAGAAATATGTTTTCAGACCAACACTCTCAAGGGTGTTAATTTTATTGTTAACAATCCCGAAGAAGATTGCAAGGACCATGAAAATCACTTGCAAAACAATATGATGTTGACATATATATGTTGACAAGGGTCCACACACTTTCGAAACCCCTTTCCACCGTGATCTCCCTGAGCACCGACCCAGAAAATTTTTACCCTGTCTCGCAACACCTACGAAGTAGATGAAGTCTCACTCGAGATGTTTGAGTGAGAGTTTCAGGAGCCAAGTTTCTGCATTAAGGAGGAGGATGTGCACACCTATTCTCTCTATGTCACAGTACTAACCAAAGTTCCATGTGAGGGTTTTAACATCAATCATTTATATTCGATTGCATTAAGAACCATTCACATTAGATACCATCATTATATTCATTCATAAAAATATCGACAAATATGGAACCATTCAGCATGCAGATACATCACATAATTCAAGAGCATAAACCATATCATAGTATTTAATTATTCATATCACACCATTAAAACCACAAAACTAGCGAAATACGAGACACAGAGGTTCCAACATCATCCGAGCTTGTCATATTACTTTCACAGATCAAAAAAATGTTTCCAAAATACATCTCCAGGTTCATAAGATAGACCCTGCTGTCCTCTTTCTACTTCTTGTCTCGACTCGCAGTTCAACATAAACACAATACCAACATGACACCAAAATACATCGACCCGAAAGAGAAAGCTCAGTCGGCAATGCCTGTAAAGCAGGCACAATCTCACTCAAGATATCTTAATGGGTAACTACCAGAACCATGTTTCCGTAGTTGGCGAGGGATTATAGTCCCTTGGTGCATGGCCAAGGTGGTCGACAAAGTTGATAGGATAGAGTTTTACTATTGCGCGACAACATCGCAATGAGGCATCATGACTTGCATGCGACACAACCTTGTCATTATGATTCTACAGCTGGTGCGATGTAGCTGGTTCCTTATACTTAACAGATAGTGCACGACTACACTTTTACTTAACAGTCTAACCATGAACTCATACATGTGATTCCAATCAACCTTAAGTAGTCATTCTTGTACTGATAAGACAAATTGCATCATATATTCAACAGTATTGTAATAATGAAAATGAAGCAAGCATTCATATAAACATTCACCATTCAACAAGATTCATCCATATAATACTAGAAATAACATGGAAACCCATCTAGGAAAAACCACCAAGGTGCTCTTTATCTGGCATGAGAAATGGATATATCACCTTGCATTCTACAACTTGCAGACTATTCTTGAGATATGTCTTTCTGATTCAATATTCTTGCTCTCATTATTTTTGGTTTATTCTCCTATCTACTCCTACTGATCCACACACAGCGTGGATCGACTCTTCTACTTTACTATTTATGTACTCAGTTGAAGATTACTCTACTACTAGCGGTCGATGTACACAGTTGCAAGATATGCGACTCAACAACCTTCTACTTATACTGTTACTTATACTAAAATTACATAACCTCCTAAACAACAACAACAACAACAACAACAACCCTTATAAATAGAGGGTTTTTCCTACTTATAGTTTTTACGAGACCACACATGGATCGACTCTTCTACTTTACTATCTATGTACTCAGTTGCAGATTACTCTACTACTAGCGGTCGATGTACACAGTTGCAAGATATGCGACTCAACAACCTTCTACTTATACTGTTACTTATACTAAAATTACATAACCTCCTGAACAATAACAACAACAACAACAACAACAACCCTTATAAATAGAGGGTTTTTCCTACTTATAGTTTTTACGAGACCACACATGGTTGACTGAGTACAACTTAGTTATTACAGACTCAACAACTTACAAAAATATATTTGCTGCATAAATGTTTTCCCATACCTAGCCATGAAATCCCTGGAAGACATTAACCATAGCTTTAAGTAGCCGCGGAAACATCTTTCAGCTTGTCTGTACTGGTCAAAACTTGTTGCAAAAATTGTCCTTCCTTCTTCCGTTGGTTCGTACTTCTGTAGTATTCCTTGACTTTGGCTTATCCATATTTAAATATTATACCTCCCTCTTCCACCGACTCATATCTACCTTCCTCATCGCAACTTATTTCCATCCTTAACCTTCCTCTTCTCCATCGCGCGAATGTTTTTCCTTCTTGCACTCGTTCCTTCATTCTCTTCTTGAATTTTTTGTACCCTGTCATTCACACACTTTTCCTCTTTTTGTTATGCATATGATTTACCATTGTGCACTTTTCTTGGCCCTTTTCCTATCTGAACAGGCCCCCAACACTCACATGTGACTCGTCCCAAGCCACTAAGCAAAAAGGGACTTCTCTGCAAAAATGGATTGCCACAAAACTTATGTTTCTGGTGCAGGATCAAACAGCGTGGGAGGACCAACCTTGTACTGAAATTCCTTCACCATCTGTTGCAATTTATAAACTTCCACTATGAATTCCTTTACCTGTGTGGCCAATTGCTCTACATTGTCGTAATTGATATGTTCCGACAGTTCTGCCTCTAGTGATTATGTTATTTGCTGAAGCTTTTGTTGTAAACACTGAATAAGGCCTATGAGAGGTGTGGATTTTGACTCTTGTGTCTCCACCTCGTCTTCCCTTGTCTACTCTTAGTCATGAAGAGACTGGACTTCCTACTACAGATGTTTGATCTCTGCCATCTTTGTAACCTTCTCCTAAAAGGGAAACTTCTTCATCTCTATCTTTGCAGCGCTGATTTTCTCATCTACATGTCGCGTTCTTTCCCTTATGTTTTCTGTAGTCTCATATTCTATAAGCACTTCCCAAATCATGGAAACAGTTTCTACTGCCTTTGCACAGAGTGTTTCTCCCTTGGTGATCTTCCCAGTAGCATCGAATGTTTCTCTTCTTCTCTCCTCGAGCACCTCAGGAGGTGTGCTCGGTACCTGCCTAGCATGAAGCTCCTCAACCTAATTCTTCAACTCCACTGAAATCTGTGACAACAAGGAAACCTTAGTTTCTGAATCCTCATCTTCCTGGCCCACTTTTGGTCGAAAATCTGTGACTGCGCCCTTAATGGTTTCGGCTAATGCGAGACAGCTGTGCTCACACGCCTCAATTTCTATCTCTTTTTCCTTAAGGAGGGCCTTGCGTGCCTTGGCCTTCCTTTTCTATTTTGTTTCTTGATAGGCAATGACATTCTCCCTAAGCTGTACCTCTATCGTGGCTTCCTGCTGCAAGTCATAGACTTCACCCAATGTCAATTTGGAGAAGTCGATCTGCAGTGCGTCAAACTCCTTGATAAAATTATTATGAAGAAAACTTCCTATGTCTTAGGGTGTACCACAACAGACAGATTAACCATAGAAATCAATCCATTCCCAATATTCAAGAGAAATAACAAATCTAACACTAAAGGATCTCGAGACACACCTTATTTCGGATGGTTGATGTAGACCCCCGTCGAGCTTTTTCCAATCCCGTTTGTGTTAACAATTTGCTCTCTCAACAACAACAAACAAGACAAGCATGCTATATAATGGTGTCAGACCTACTATAGCATATATAATCAATAATTTTTAAGAAATTAAAAGCATCCGTGGATTCAATATTCATTTAAATGCACATCATTGGATAGGAAAAGATATTTCTATTGATATAAATCAGAGATTACATGAATGACAACCTCTATCGGCACGTCTGCGAACTGGAGAACCTGAGTCCCCCACCTGGGCCTCCACCACCTCAATCCTCCATCTCTCTATAGAAAGCTCACAAGCAAAGGAAATCTTGGGAAGAACACCAAGTGCTCCAAGGGACAAAGGGATGCAAACTCAAGTGTAAGCAAGCTACAACAACAATGGACTATAGTTTTCTTGCTCTTCAATTCCTCCCCCTTCAATGTATCCAAAGGATCTCTTATATAGTGCTTCAATGGGGTAATGGAAGGTCAAATCCGAGCAATCTCAAGGCATATGTAAGGCCAAGAGACAAGTGATTCGGATCCACATCAAGGAAAACTCCAAAAACATTTGGCCTTTTGCACACATCCCGATGTACACAGGTTTAGGGGTAATATCCATGTATATACATGAGAAAGGGTTTAAAAGTCACATATAGAAAATAATGAGTGTTTTTGGGGATGATATTGGAAACATAAAAGGTACAAAAATGGTCCATGGGGTCCAACGAGTCTACAGAGGGATAGGGAAGGCCATAAAAGTGTGATCTACCATGTGTGGTAAAATCAGCTGTAACAGATGCCCCCTAATGTGTGAGGTCAGAGGGGTGATACGATGGCCGAAATACATTATAAGTCCATCCCAAAAGTGGAGTGATGAAGAACTAGGTGGAAGAACCAGCCATCCAACATTATAGTACAAATATATCTACATATGATTGCAAATACATACAGCAGTCTCGGATACATAAGAGTACAATGGCCATGAATAGGCATGATATAAAATATGACATGTGTGGTCATCACCATGTACAATATATATAGATCATAATCTCAATGATGAATATATAAAAAGGACCAAGATCTCCATGAAAGCTGAAGATATCTGAGATACACTGGAATCAAGTCACAAGAGCTGAAATCTCATGAACACTAGCATGATCAAGGAGGTAACATATCAGAAATTCCACCAATCTGAAAAGTCTTCTACACAACCTACTACAAGTACATGTCCTACTATGTGAATAGAGGTGTTGAGGTCAAACATAGTAATCCATCGTCTGATTACCAGTCATTGATGTATATCGTTAACAAATGCAAGATCACCCACCGATAATGAAAATGGGAATCAAGGTACTATAGTGCAATCTAACAAGTGCGAATAAATGTGTTGAGGTCGAACACTTGAAATAATCCATTGATCAGGGGACATTGATGTATTCCCAAAATTGTCGATGGTGAGAGAACCTACCACTGATGACTGTAAGTCTCAAGGCACTCAAATGACTCTAGACTCCTATCCCATAATAAATGATCTGAAGTTGATGGGATGGAATCCCCTGGAAGGAGGGCATTAAGGCATCCCCCATCATCCAACACGAGGAACTTATCAAAGCTATACAATGTGGAAGGACTCAATCATAATGTTCTTGAACCAATACCAGTACCAGGAATGGTCGACATGCAAAGCCAAGAAAACAAGGGAATGGCCGACTCAGGCTTCAACTTCCTTCAAACAAGAGCATAAAGGCGAATGGTGACTGAATGTAGGAAACATAGACTCAATATACAAAACTAGGACATCTCTGCGACACATGAGGCATCGACAAAGGCTCCATAGGGATTAGAAGCTTAACCAGTTGGTGGAGATAAACTCAAAGAAACGAGTATAGCTCCTAAATTTAAACTATTAGCCCAACCAATGGATGTGATATACAGTGATCTATTTGAAGGAGACATGACTCAACTTCTGCCAAAGATAACATCTTTTCCTGTCCGGCTTTTTGGTTTTTTTTTTTTGGACTTTTTCAGATATTTTGAAAATCTTGAAAAAGAATAAAAGTGGTTTATAGTTACAAATATAGGAGGATACAAGTGTCAAGGGGAAAACAAAATAGTTCCAAGCAGTGGGGCATATCTATGCTCAATGCAAGGAAACATGTGTAGAATAACGACACTCGGGGGAAAGTCCCCTCCCGATAAAAAATGGGGAATCAAGCCACAAAAGATATATAAAGTGGCTTTGCTTGGCTAGACATGAGACAAGATCGAGCTATATGGCTGATAATCAAAGTTAGGGAAGTCGACATAAGGCTCAATAAGGAAAGAAAAAATCATGATAATGCAATTACAACTTGACATAAGGGAGTCCTGGGGAAAAAGCCAGCAAAAATATCAAGAGGATTATGAAGCTCTTGCGCAAAGTCATGGTGATACTATACAAAGGACTCCCACACCCTAAAGGAAAAATGTCAGCATGGGAACCAAATGAAAAATAGGAGCTAACTAGGTTACCCATGTATGGTCAAGCTCTACCATTCACATCATGTCACTTCTAAAAGCAACAAGAAGGTTCTGTGACAAGATAGAATGGGTTCGTACCTAAGGTTAGAATGAAATGGTCATAAGGTCATGCAAAATTCCAACGGATGTGAAACCTAACCTATATGCCAGTTTAGACATAATACCTGAAATATGCATGAACGGGTCAAAACCATGGTCAAATCATGCTCAAAACGGACACCTACATCATCAAATTAGTTCAAATGATCCAAAATGGTCAGAAATGGTCAAAAACTATAGAAAGTGGGTAAAAATTTTCAAACAATTTCTATAAATAGTAAAAAAATTAAAAATTCCATACCATTAGAAATTTTTACCCAACATAGGGCATTTGAGCTCAGAACTTTCGCCATGAATTCTGCGAGCATCATCCAACGAAATCCGACCTCGTTTAATCCAGGTAAGTTCTCATGTCCTCCCCTTCCCATTTCATGTAAATTTTTTAATTTTTCATGGTCCAATCAATTTTTTAGGACATCCATAGTTTTGTGTTTCGGCCCACGTGTATAGGGCTCACCATACGCAAAAAAAACATCCAAACCCGCGTACATATGTGGTTTTTTTGAAAACAGTCGCGTATGAGGCCGCAAATAAGGTTTTCAAAGGAAAATGCTAATCAAAACTCTGGTTTTTTATGCAGGATGGTGTTAGAGTGGAGGTAAAGAGAACATGGTGATGTGGAGGAGTTTGTGCAAGGTGATCTAATGGCCCAACAAGAATTATGGGCGTGTGGTTTGTATAAGTTTTGGTCTCTTGGCAGCTTGAGGGCCAAACCAAGACTACTCTAGCTACTAGTGGATTACTGGGATCTAGACTCTGAGACTTTTCATATTGACGGGATGTCACTCAGCATTGAGGTTGAGGACATATAATTTATCATTGGTTTATCCCGACGAGGAGAGGTTGTAAATCCCCAATGTCGTGGGCCAGGAGGTGGATTGACTATTGATGAGTAAATAGCTGCGTACTACTTTTAGGACACAAAAAAGGTTGGGAGTCAAATCCCAACAAACTCTATCCAGGTTCTGGGACTGAAGGCCATACTATTGGCATTAGGCAGGATAGCTAGATTAGCTTCACTCCACCAAGCCTATCAGCCACTGATGTTCTATGTAGTGGAGTGTATGAGACCCACAGTGTATGACTGGAGCATGACGCAGTTGAGCAACATGAAACAATACCTCAGTGACTGCAAAATGGGCAGGGTGCGTAACTTTGGTTTCGGCAGTATACTGAGCATGTTCTTCTTTGAGCGGGTACCGGGGCTAAGCCCTAGAGTGGACATTCCTCCATACGGAGTTCGAGATCCAGCCCAATGATGTTGGGAAAATGTTATGTGCAGACTGGGCGGGGGTAGGGTGGCTCACCCCTACCCAACATAATTCTTTCTATGGTGGCGGAGGAAAATCATCACCATATATGACTAACCTTATGTAGGGATAGACTTTCATGGAGATCTGGACATGCCCCTACCACCAGGAGCGACATAGGTAACGAATCCCAAACCCACTTTTTAAGTTTTTTGAATTATTCAATTTATTTTTTTGTGTGTTTTTTGATATATTGACTCAAAAGACATATTTTTTGGTGTGACGAAACATAGTGACAATCTGTCATGTGTATGCAAATGTAGGACCACGAAGACTGGATGGTTTCCCTCGTCATCAACAGAGGGGAAGAGGAGACGATATCATGGGTGCGGATGCGGAGTGGACGCTCCAAAGCATTCACATGAACTTCGTACACTTGACGCACAGGGTACCCATGGCGCAAATCGAGGAATTTCCTGAGGCTATGCAGCGCCAGGTGGTTGGTGTACCACGAGCATGGGTTTGATTATTTCGACGGCTAGCTAGAGCCATGGTGTGCTACCATGATCAGAACCCCCCTCCTCCTTAGGCTTAGAGACCTGAGAGTATTCCTTTTTGTACGACCGTGTATTATGTTTTGGTGGCTCAGAAGCCCCAATTTTGTATTATGATACTTATGTATTATGACGTCACTTTTTGGATATTAAAGAAAAACTTTTATGATCATCGATTTTATTTATTTACATGTGTGCCAAAATGTATGTTTGTGAGATGTTCATGGTCTATGAAACAAATGTCAATCTAACACATAGTTAGCATATGAATCAGCAACTTGATTAAAATTTCTTGGAACATGAATGTATGTTATATTTTCAATTTTCCATTCTAGCAATATAACCCTTAACAATCTTTGTAATAATGTCGGATCTCTAATGCGATACAATCCGTTAAGCTATGAAACCACTAACTGCGAGTCAAGACATACCTCAAGAGAATGAATTCCATGTGAAATAGCATCACGCAATAACTCAATGACAGCATTATACTTGAAGAAGGTCATAACCATATGCCTCCTGAAGACAATACCTGACGCGTAGGAGTATAAATCACCCAAGCAGATGAGGCCCAATTTTGAGTGTGGCAGCTAGCACCATTAGCGAATCCTATATGCACAAAAGACTCCATCGACATCTGCCATAAGAAGTGAAAGCTAATCAATCAAACATGATCACCATAAGAAAACCTAACTATGCAATGCAAGCTGTACAATAATATACAAAAATCAGCCCTGGCTAAAGATCATGCATAGTATTTTTTAAGATAGAGCCCATTTCTAGGCTCCGCCAAGGCTGTTCCTTCATAATCCACTAGCTCATAGGCACTCTTCTCTAACACACATTTGACCACGTAAGGACCATGCCGCATGGGATTAAACTTCCCTGCCCGCAAGGGTTCTTTAGCTTGATCCCACAAAAGGACCAAATCACCTTTACTATACTTCCTTGGACAGACAGACTTGTCATATTGGACCTTGACGCGATGCTTATTTACTTCTAGAGCCACTAAGGCATCTTGGTGCTGCTCATCAAGCTGCTCTAAGTGGACCAAATGTTCTTCCAATGTCAAAGTGTCTAGTAAAAGCTCTATAGCTAGCTTCAAAGAAGGGATTTCACATTCAACTGGCAAGACACACTCCACCCCATGTACAAGCTGATATGGAGAGAAACCACTGGTAGTCTTAACCGCGGTTCTATAGGCCCACAAACCAGGATATAACATGATATGCCAATTCATCTTGCTTTGTGTGATGGTTCGTTGGAGAATGGACTTAAGTGATTTATTCACTGCTTCAACCTGTCCATTCGCCTGAGGGTAATAAGAAGAGGAGTGCTCCTACTTATACCCTAACTTTGAATCCAACTCTTCCATAATTTTATTCTGAAACTTCCTACCATGTTCAGTGACAAGCTCTTTCGAAATGCCAAACCGAGTAATAATTTGGCTGAAAATGAAATGCGCGGCTATCTCACTGTCGGATTTAACCATGGGCATAGCCTCTACCCATTTCATGAAATAATCGATAGCCACTATAATATGGTGATGCCCCCTAGCCGAAGCTAGGTTGCAATCCATAAAGTCAAGCCCCCACTTGGTGAAGGGACCGATGGTGACAATAGGATGTAACGGGGCTAGATGTGAGTGCATATTGCATGCAAACACCTGGCAAGGGTGACACTTCTTAACCACATTAACACAATTTTTAAATATCGATGGCCAAAAATATCCTGCTCTCAAAAAAATTTGGGTTGTAGAAAGCCCAGATAAATGACCACCACATGCCCCTCCATGGAAATCATTCAGCATAACCTCAGCCTCTTCATGGGTTAAACAACGACACAAAATGGAATCTACCCCACAGCGGTACAAAGTGTTATCCACTATAAGGTAGTTCTTAGCTACATGACATAATCGTCATCGCTCATCTTGTGAAAGGTGAGTAGGGACCTTCAATGTTTGCAAATATACAACGATATCCCCATACCACAAGTCCAAAGTTGAGATAAGGAAAATATGCTCATTGACAAATGTATCCTCATAAACCTCTTCCTCCTCCAATCTTGGAAAATCAGATATGAGCTCCGCAAAGATCAATGAGTTCTTCGATTTCACCAAAACGAATTCAAGATCGAACTCTTGCAAAATAACAATCCATTTATTGTATTTTCCCCCAGCCATCCTTCTAGTGAGAACAAACTGAAACAGATTGATATGAGATACAACCAAGGTTTGGCGAAGGAGAATGTAATGTCTCAATCTCTAAACCGCATGAATGGTGACCAAGGAAATATTTTCCACATGGGAATAATGGATTTCCACATCAATAAGGTTTCAGCTCAAATAATATATGACATGCTCATGGAGCTCCTCATCCTCTTGAACAAAAACCATACCAACTGTCTCCATAGACGCAGCCACATAAATCAAGAAATCACGGCTATAGTCAGGTGAACTAAGCATGGGGGCTGATGCTAAGGCTTGCTTAAGAGCATCAAAGGGCTCGTGGGCTCGCTCATCCCAGTAAAAAGGAGTGTCCTTCTTTAAAAGATGCATAAAGCCTTTAGTCAATGGAAAAATTAACTATGAATCTCCGTAAGAAATTTTCCATTCCTTGCAAACACTGAAGGTGTCTAACATTGTGCAGGGGAGACAATAGAAGTATTGCCTCAACCTTTAAGGGATCAACTCTTATACCCTCATTGGATACGATGAACCCTAGCAAGTGACCAAAAGACACACAAAATATGCACTTATGAGGATTTAAACGCACTTGGTAATGGTGGCATATTTCAAACACTAACCTCAAATGGTATGGATGACGCACTCACAAACGAGAATGAGCAGAAAGGTCATCCAAATACACTTCGATAATCATTTTGAGATCATGAAAAAATAAGGTCATAGCCAGCTGAAATGTAGCTCCAGCGTTTTTAAGGCCGAAAGGAATCTTCCAATATGCAAAAGTACCCCAAGGAAAAATAGATGTGATCTTATTGTTGATTCTCAGGTTTGATCTGAATCTGATTATATCTGAAAAAACCGTCCATTAAGGAGAATACCTCACTTCCCGCACACTCATCCAAATTTTGATCAATAAATGGTGTAGGAAAATTATCCTTAGAACAAGCATGATTTAAATCATGAAAATCAGTGCATATACGGATTGTTCCCTGCTTCTTATCAACCAAAATGAGATTTGAAACTCACTCTGTCAGGGGAACAAGATAGATAAAACCGAATTTTAACAGTTTCTCTATCTCAGCCTTACTAACAGTTGCTTTTCTAGGATTCACCGCACGCAAACATTGTTGAACCAGCTTCACATTTGGATAGGTTTTAATCTCATGTTCGACAATACAAGGGTCAATACTTGGAATTTCCTCGTATGACCAAGAAAATATGTCATGAAACTCTTTAAATAGCTCAGTATACTCCTTGATCTCATCAGGGAACAACCCGCCCCAATGTAAACGTTCTCAACTTTTCCAGGATCGTGAGAAATATTGATAGGAATAGTAGGTGATAAATTCACCATGTTCCCATTGACCATCTGACCAGGAGAGCTCAATGTAACCATGGGACTACCAATATTCTCTTCAAGAATCTCCCTAAATTCATCATGCTCCATATGGTCGAGCTCAGGAAGAAAATATGATCGATGATGTAACTCTTCCCAAGGTGGCTCAACCCCAGACATGGCCTCAATAATGGATTCATCCAATGGAAAAACGTCATCAAGGAAATCAGGTGCGTGAGAGGACTCAACTGCCCATGAAGGAAGCACATATGGGTCCTCCTCCTCCGTCCACGAAGAGGAAGGACTAGGATCTACGACTTGATCAATATTCACTTGATATGCTACCATCATTGCAGGCAACGGCACATCCATTTCAATAGCTCCAATCAAAGGACTCTGTGAAGGAAGAATCCAAGGATATTCCATATGGGTAGTGTGAAAAGACACTGAATTCAACGAGGACGAAGCCCCACCAAAACTAGATCCGATAATAAGAACGGGAACAGGACAGCTAAAGGTTCCCATAAGAGACGGATACATACCCACACCCACACTCCTAGGTGCTGGCTGATCATTCGGATTATGGAATGGCATCTGATCAATCGTAACGATCTTCCCATTAAATGGAAAGCATATCACTCGAAAGAGATAAGAGGCTACAGCTTCCATACTAGACATCCTATTTCGGCCCAGCAAAATATTGTAGTCAAGGGGTGCATTAAGCACCTCGACCTTGATCACAATAGTCTTCCCTCCCAATTGGACCTTAAGAGAAGGAAGAATCTCATGCGGCCGAAATGATCTACCATCGAAAGTTATCAACAAAGTAGCATATTGAGACAACTTGGTAGAACTCAAACCCTTCCAACATGACAAAGACATCACAGAAGCAGCAGCACCTTCATCAACGACAGTGAATTTGATAGTCATATTAAGACACTATATATACCATTTCACTATATGCCCGGTGAGGGTGCATTGAAATAGCCTAAAATGGATTGAATCATCATGTAAGGAATTGGAAGAGCACCAAAGGTGAAAAGTAGTGACATGCACACTAGGGTCTTCTCCATCTTTATCTTCGAACTTGGGAATGTCTGAAGGAATCTTGTTAGGGACGTTCAGCCAGGATAGGTCATGAGATATTGGATTTTTCATAAGTCTCTATAAGTTAGGTAAGTTCAATGTTGCGAGGAAAGGGAGCCTAAGTTGAGCCGGTCTATGCCACAGTCCCTGGTAATTCTGGTTCATGTAAGTTTGATTGTTGTAAATACCATGGCCATGGCCATAATAACCTCCTCCCCTTTGACCCATGTAGGGCTACATGGAAGCATTGTGATGAGGGTTGCCTTGATTATGCGGTGCTACAAAGCCATAATTAGAAGAGTAAGCAAGTTGTTGATACCCATACCCATAGGGTTGATAGTTCTTTCCATACTACGGTCCATAATAATGTCCACGAGAATCTCCATAAGGTTTCCCATGGGATGTCCCATGAGAATGTCCATAGTTAGGGATATGGGGAACTCCTTGAGATGGAGCATAAGATGATCCAAAAACAGGGATATGACCTCCTGACACAACGGGAGGTACTTGACTCTAGGATACTACTGTGTGAGTAGTCACAGCACGAACATGACTAGTAGCGATATTTTGGCCCGAAGGACCATGTGAATGACAGGGAGGAAGGGTTGTCAAATTTGCATTTGAAGGAATAGGGTTCGAGGACGAAGGGACATGTGAAGGAATTTAAGTGGTGTTCCCAATGTTCACCTATCTCGATTATAGTATTTGCATAGAATTGCTAACACTAGGTTGACAAACATGTGAGGTTGCTTCCACCACAGGGATGGAAGGTGTAATGTGACTAGTGCTCCCAAATATCTCCACATGGAAAGGAATAGGATTTCCCCCAAGTGTAGTGCTAGGCTCGAATTTTGACTCAACATGATGTGCCAGATCAGGTGCAGGGATATTAGGCATGCCATAATGAACATGACTAGTGCTTGTGGGTCCATAATGAGTCTCATCACCTGGAAACCAATACCGGTGACCTGTGAATCAGGAATTATAACCAAATTGTGAAGTTATTTCCGGTGAAGGATCATATATGGGAGTAGGATTTTCCTCCCCAACCTCGTGAGGTAGAGAGGACATCTCTGGAATATCATCCTCATGATCTCCCATAGTGTATGAATCAAAGTGATAAGTAGTCCACCCGGACTGTCTATTTCTCTCTGCCAAAGGAGGAGTAAGGAAACTAAGGTCACCTCAATATAATCAATGCTTAGGAGGACAGTTGCAGGCAGGATTGACTGTATGGGCAAGGTAGCAAAGCCTGAAACTCTCAAAAGAGCCCCTAGATATGAATACAATCCTAGAATGATCTTCGGTGCTACTCAGTTACAACCAGGGGTCATCCCAATCATAACCACTCACATTGCCTCATGCTTAACTCCCTTGTAAGAGGAGGATCCTAAGAACACTAATTATATAAAGGAATTTCACACTGTCACCTAGACAGACACATAAATGTTTAG
>LPNX010809412.1:436877-447134 GCA_001517045.1 Pseudotsuga menziesii | reverse complement strand
CCTGTATATCGATCCAGAATTTGTTGGAGATCCAAAGGAGTAGTGGGGGCCGCTGATGGTTGCATTTGAATGGAATGGAGCTGAGCGATGACACCATGGAACTATTCTTAAGGAGTTTTTCCATGCGATGTGAACTGATGATGTTGAGAGACCCTGGTTGTAATCCTTTTAATGTGTGTTTGTGTCCATCGAGGGAGAACTGCATCCAAAGTTCAGCAAAATCCCATAATATGGGGCCAAGTGTACGCAGCCATTGAGCGCCCAAAACCACATCACATCCGCTTAAGGTCAAGGAAAACATGTCAAAGAGGAGGTTATAATCTCCCATAGAGATACGCACATTACGACACTTCCCTTTGCAAGGTAAGGTGCCCCCATTGGCAACCATGACTTCAAAGTTGGAGCAAGGATGGATAAAACAATCAGCTTGTTTGGCGATCCAAGGGTCAATGAAATTATGAGTGTTGCCAGAATCAATGAGTATTGTAAGAGGAAGATTCTTGAAGTAACCGCATACCCGCATTTTTTGGGGGGCAGTGACTCCAGCTAAAGCATGGAGGGATATCTCGGGCTGGGCGTCCTGAGATGGAGGGTCAGTAGGTGGCTCCTGAATGTCAACTGGAGCATCCATTGTATCGGGAGCTTCTTCACCAATTTCAGAGGCAGGTGGAGAATCCACATCCAAGAGATAGAGCTTTTGTTGAACACATCGATGTCCCCGAGTGAATTTCTCATCACAATTATAACAAATCCCTTTTTCTCTTCGTGCCTACATCTCTGTTTCAGACAAACGCTTGATTGGAAGTGAGTGAGGAGATGGCAGAATGGGAGGTCGTTGAGAACCCATATTTCGGAAGGGAACAAAAGAGGATTTGGAGCACTGTTGGGCTGCCATCTTGTCTTCTGCCAACTTAGTCAACCCCAGGGCTTCCATCATTGTGTTGGGACTGAACATTTTGACCTCAGAGCGAATTGCATCCTTTAGACCACTGATAAAACAACTCCGGTAGAAGTCATCAGGTAATCCTTCAGTGTGATTAGCTAGTTTCTCAAATTCAGTTTGATACTCTTTCACAGTGCTATTTTGGCGAAGTTTAGTGAGATCTCCTATGAAGTCATCAAAAGCACTAGGACCAAATCGTTGCAAAAGGAGCTGGCAAAAATCAGGCCATTTTGGCTCTTCATGAGCCTTGATGTACCAACGATACCATTGAAGAGCTTCCTGTTCCAAATGAAAGGAGGCAAGTGGAACTTTGTTGACATCAAAAGTATTATGAAGACTGAAATACTGTTCTGCACGATAGATCCATCCAATCGGATCAGTACCATTGAAGCGAGGGAAATCTAGCTTTGGACCGCGAAAATTGCTTGAAGAAGAGAACCCATTGTCTGATGAAGACTTGTACTGTCGTCTGGTGTTCATAGCTAAATGCTCAAGATGGAGTCCGAGAAATTTTTCATCCAGTTCCTGGAGTTTGGCTTGAATGGCTGTAAGTGCTTCCTCCATGGTTTTTGCTCCTGTGCGGGTGACAACCATAACCAAGAGTTTTTTTTTTTTTTTTTTTTGGGGGGGGGGGGGGGGGGAATGGGTAGAAAAACAAAAACAAAAAATGTTTCAGTAGAGAAAAATCTGGATTTGGGAAAAAATCGGAAGGGTAATTTGGGTTTGAGTAAGTTTTGGACACTGTTGAAAAGACAGGGAAGTAAAAAATGGTGATTTTAGGAGCGGGGTGAAAGAATGAGAAAATTTGGTAGAGAGTGACAAAGAAGCAAAATGAGGAAAGGAATACGGTGGAAAAATTTGAAGGCATTTGGGTGAAAATCGAAGGAGTTATGGAAAACCCTAAAATAGACAAATGTGGGATTTCGAGTCTCGGGGAGTGGAATTTGGGATAGGGTCTTCAGGAATGAAATATGCAGAATGGAATTGCAGAGGCGTCAGGGAATTTTCAGGGAAAACAGAGTTGAAACCAAGGAGATATGGCCGAAAAACATTTTTTTTTTCAGGAAGGGATCTGCAACGGCACAAAAGTGATTGAAAACAGTGGAATCTGCAACGACGCGGAAGTGATCAGCAACAAATGGATCTGCAACGGTGCGGAACTGACCGGCAACAGTTCTGGACAGAGGAAATCTGCGATTTTGCAACTGAAAATAGATATGGACCCCAGGTATGTGCGGCTTCCTATCGGTTCAAGGGATTCACTCGGCCACCAATGATGTCTGACGGCTTGCGTATTGGGGTAGTACCCCTCACTCCACGGCTCAGGTAAAACTGATAACCACTTGGCCACAAACGACAGCTCTTGGTTTACCTCACGGGTGGGAACTAGTCAATCAGGTAGGGGTCGTTGCCCTTTTCGCTGGCAGGTCCTCTCAATGGGCCAGCTACTTCGGGGTTCCTGTGGTACTCCTCACAATGATTTTTAGGGATTATTCCCAAGTACTTCCCATATTTAAGCAAATAGGGATTATTCCCAGATCCGAACTTGCAACAGAAGCGAAAAAAAAATTTGGGCAGAAATTCCACCCAATGAGCCCAAGAAAGTGCTCTGATACCAGATGTGAGGACCCTGCAGCAAATAATTAATCAAAATACATGATATAGTAGCAGAACTCAAAATCACTTTTATATTAATCGCAGGCCACTTCAAGGGGGCAACTTTCTTTGAGCAAGCTCAATACAAAATAACTTCACGGTGCCTTCCTTGGCCTCAACACACACTTATATACTAAAAATAGGCGCCAATACTATGGGTCAAAACCATGGGCCAATATAAACTATGGATCAACAAATACTACAAGCGGCTTACAAAGCATATGCGCCCAACAACAATAACACAAACTATGGATCAACAATTACTATGGGACGACTTACAAAACATATGCATCCAACAACAATATACTAACACGGTAAAGAGAAGGATTGACATGGATTCCTAACAGATGTCATGGATTTCCTGATAGGAGAATGCAATAGATTTATCTAGATGTACCTTTTCATCCCAGATCTTTTCTTTCACCATTGTCTTGAAATCATATGCCTTCTTTAGGTGCTCTATTTCTTCCTTCTCCAGTGCCTCTTACTCTTGCAACTTTAGCAAATGGTTGCCAATAATTTCCTCCCTGACGGCGAGATCCTAGCTCGCGGTATGTTGTAACCCTACTAGAATGTGGGTTGGAAACTTGTTGACATCAACAAAAATTGTATGAAACTACTGTATTTTCACATCAACATCCTCACTACTTGTCTTCAATGCCTGCAGTGGAATCTACACAATTCTGACTCTCTTTCCTATGCTTAATTTTGGGGCTCTCTGCAACACATTTTCTTGTGGCACATTTTCTAGAATTGCATTGGTTAAGGATTACAATAAATTCCTTACCTCATGAAAATATTCCATTGATTATTGTTTTAACTACGGTTGGCTCGCAGTGGTGGCTGTGGTGATCGCAGTGAGAATGCAAGTCACCTGGTCACCTGACATTGTTGGGGCATTGCTACCTTCGCTTCATTATTCCTTCTTCAAACTTTCACTCCATATCGGAGTTCGTCAGAGTCTTAGAAGACTCCTCCTACAACTCTTTCTCACTTTCATGTCCTTGTGTCTGGTCTACAGGGGCATCAGGTGGGGTATCTGCCTCATTATCTGACAATTCTTCGTTCGTTACTAGGACTCTCCACTCGACAAGTCAGTCATCAATGATATTGTCGAGTTCCTCATCTTTCAACTTGTACTAGGTGGTAAGGCATTGCTTATCCCCATCTCGTCTTGATTTAATGTGAATTGCGTGTGGACCCATCGCAAATCTTGTGATCCATTGATACTTCGTCGCTACTTCTACAGAAAGGCATGGAACCTTTTCTACTGCAATCCTCAACGCATCCCAGTAGACATAGAACTAGATTTCATAATCAATCAGGTGATCCTTCTGGTTGATATACCATAAGTTTTGATACATTGCGCTCTTACAGACCTGGGCGACTTCGACTTCCATTCCCTCATAATCCTGGGTCTCCATCCATCCAACTAACAAAATCAATATTAGCAACCAGGAGTAAGTGAAGGGTCGCTTACCTTCCTGGACGAACATTGCATCCTCCAACTGGTTTAGCAAAAACAACAACCAATTCATTTACACTGCTCTGTGCATGCTATCACTCCAGATGTGCATTGATTAGGGTGGTTTTTCATTACCACTTTGACATCCAAAATCTTGGTTTCCACTCAAAAAAATCTTGGTTTCCACTCAAACTCCACGATCATTTATGGTATTGACAACATAGGATCTATTTTCACGGTCCACTCCATATTTATTCTTTAGTTTAGCAGCCAACCGCTTATCATTATCCTTGTCGTGAAAGTATTGCAATAGATTATTTTGCTTCATAGGAAACCTATTTATTTGTGAAATCAACTCCATAGTGACTGGTACCTTACTATCTAGCCACAAGTAACCTCCATAAAAACATGATAACAACTGCTTTACACATGCATTGGCTTCCACTGGACGACCAAAGTGTGGCATGTGTGTGAGGCCTAACAACCCTGGCCTTTGTAGTCCTATTGTCCACTACTGCGGTGTGCGAACAATCGGTTTGCCATCCTTTTGACCTTGATACTCAAACAACTAAGTTGTGCATTCGATGTATGCCTACAGGTCATGATCTCTATATTTCATTCTTTTCAAATAGGGAACAATCTTCATCTTGCAATGCAATCCCATGGGAATTGTTGGCATCCTAATGGGGTATTTATGGTTCTTAGTTAATTTAATCTGGCGTGCATCAGGATTGCATAGGTGGATAAACCCAGGGATGTTTGTAGTCATCGCCCCCTCCTTATCGTGGAGTCTTCACCTTCGGTTGTCGACTGTCCAACCTGGCCCTATGTTTCCACTTCTTCTCTGCTTGAACTTCTTGTAGTTTATTTATTTATTTGAGGGTGATTTGGGTCGATTCACACCCCTCTTCCTCCATGGAATCCATTGAGTTTATTCCTGTAACAATGCCATTTCTTCTTCAATCAGTGTGCCTATGAGCGACGAGTTCTGAATTCTACCACTAGAAACAACTTGGGCCATCATTGCAATCTAATCACTCGGAACCTCTCAACTATGCTCTGTTATCTCTCTATGCTCTGCTCGGCTCAACAATGACAGTGATTCATCCAACTCACACCCCATTAAGTCTTATAGCTCAAAAACACTTGTACGAAATATTGCCAATCATCACGATAAAATCCTTCATCAATCAACCAAATTTTCCACTGATTCTGCAAATCCAATGGTCGAATTATCCATAAATGCGCGTCTCATCCAATTGCATCATCACCCAACTAGTTTAATTGCTGCATTAATTTCCTGATTTGACCATGTTGGATCCCCGCGGATGTCACCAACCTTCTTTCCTAGTGTGACCTCAAAATGTTTCCTTCTACTTCCAGTGATTTCCAATGCGCTAGCCTCCTCTGTAACCCATCCCATGCTTTTTTTTTCTACACAATGCCTTAAGCATTGTGTCACACCTCGATATCCTAGTAGGGCTTTAACCGGTTGCCATTCACTAACTTATGCATCATTATTCCATCTAGCTACTGCAACTGTACCACACCTCCATTTGTAATGAAATTGATTACATAGGGACCTAACCAATTCATTTTCAACTTACTTGGGGTGTTTTACAAACTTACTGTCATAGATTAGCACCATATATCCCTGTTGGAAGTACTTGGTGTTAAATTTTCATATGCTAAGCTAGATCATTAGAATTTCATTTCGTTTACATAACAAAAGCATATAAATAGGAGCATTGAAAGATAGACAAGCACAACCATACAAAAGGAACACAAATATTTATACTGGGAAAACCATAAAGGGAAAAACCCAGCAAAATATTACTCAATATAGATGCCCCAAAAAGATAAAAGGTAAAACCAACAAGGATATCAAACCCTAATCCTCCTCCTTCTCCAGCTACTTCTCTCCTTCACTAGTGCGCTACACAAGTGAGAGTGTGTGTGTGTCAAATGAGGAGCACCACACCTCTATTTATATTCATCCATTCACTTGAATTAACTCATCCGACATGTAGGCTCGAGTTAATCATGTAGGCTCGAGTTAATCATGTAGGCTCGAGTTACCACACTGGGGTTCTAATGACCCACCTTTACAAATAGAGGGGACAACCTCATGACTCTTATTAGTTCTTTCGATTAGAAGCATCAGGATACAAGATAATACAAGTGGTTCTCCCGGTAGGACCATCGAGGACCACAAAAGATACATATAGAATATTCTTCGCAGTTACAATATTTCAACACTCCCCCTTAATGAGAAGGGTATTCTACAACAACATCAACAACAACAATAGTAGGAGAGGACATCATCAACATCATTAGGTTAACACATCTATAAATCATTGGAAGCTTTTCAACATCATATAGTCTTCGTCTTCAATATTTGACGACAGCAACTCTTTAATCAACATCAACATCTTTTGACCTTTTGATCAGCAACATCTTCAACACTTTGATCTTTCAATCAGCAACATCTTCAGCACTTAGACCTTTTGATCAGAAGCAACATCTTCATCACTTTGACCTTTCGATCAGCAACATCTTCAGTACTTTGACCTTTCGATCAGCAACATCTTCAACACTTTGACCTTTCGATTAGTAGCAACATCTTCAGCACTTTGACCTTTCGATCATCACCAATATCTTCAGCATTTTGATCAGCAATATCTTCAACACTTTGATCTTTCGATCAGCAAAGACATCTTCAGCATTTTGACCTTTCGATCAGCACATCATCATCATCATAAAATCATTATCATCAAAACATCAACATCATCAAAACATCAACATCATCAAAACATCAACATCATCACCATCAAAACATCAACATGATCCTTCCTTTCAGAATTATGGGATCAACATGTCTGTGGTACTCAAATGATCCTTCCTGTCGGAATTACGGGATTTATGTCTTTACGGAGTTACTAATGATCCTTCCTTTCGGAATTACGAGATCAACACATTTGTGGAGCTCAGACAATCCTTCCTTTCGTAATTACGGGATCAAGTCTTTACAGAGCTACTAACGATCCTTCCTTTCAAAATTATGGGATTTAGGTCTTTACGGAGTTGCTAACAATCCTTCCTTTTGGAATTATGGGATCAACACATTTGTGGAACTCAGACAATCCTTCCTATTGGAATCATGGGATCAACACATCTGTGGAACTCAGACAATCCTTCCTGTTGGAATTACGGGATCAAGTCTTTACGGAGCTACCAATGATCCTTCCTTTTGGAATTACGGGATTTAGGTCTTTATGGAGTTACTAACGATCCTTCCTTTCAGAATTACGGGATCAACACATCTGTGGAACTCATACAATCCTTCCTATTGGAATTACAGGATTAATTCAATGATCCTTCCTTTCGAAATTACAGGATTTAGGTCTTTACGGAGTTACTAACGATCCTTCCTTTCAGAATTACGGGATCAACACAGTTGTGGAACTCAGACAATCCTTCCTATTGGAATTACGGGATCAACACACGTTCTTGAGTACCAAAGTCATCGGATCCGTGCTGAACTGAATTTCAAGGATGATACAATCCTACCACCTTCTCGATGACCAAAGTTCACCGGCTCCATTCTTAATCGAAGTCCAAGGATGATACAATCCTACCACCTTCTTGATGACCAAATTTCACCAGATCCATTCTGAACCGAAGTTTAAGGATGATACAATCCTACCACATTCACAGGGACCAAGATCTCTAGATACATTTTGAACTGAAGTTCAGGGATGATGCAATCCTACCACTTTCACGGGGGCCAAGACCTCTGGATACATTTTGAACCGAGGTTCAAGAATGATGTAATCCACCACTTTCATGCCAGTCGAGACCTCCAGATACATTTTGAACCGAGGTTCAGGGATGATGCAATCCACCACTTTCACGGGGGCCGAGACCTCTGGATACATTTTGAACCGAAGTTCAGGGATGATGCAATCCACCACTTTCACGGGGGCTGAGACCTCTGGATACATTTTGAACCGAGGTTCAGGGATGATGCAATCCACCACTTTCATGGGGGCTGAGACCTCTAGATACATTTTGAACCGAAGTTCAGGGATGATGCAATCCCACCACATTCACGGGGACCGAGACCTCCGGATACATTTTGAACCGAAGTTTAGGGATGATGCAATCCCACTTCATTCTCGAGTACCAAGGTCTCTGGATCACTTTAGGGCAAGTGCCCACGGATGATACAATCCCACTGCAACATCACTACTCCCCCTTTCGAGGAAGGTCTTTCTGAACAACACCAAGCTTGTCTCAAAAGTGTTCGAAATTTACTCGAGACAAAGGCTTCATCAGCACATCACCATCTAAGACATCATCATCTACTTATTCAGAATGTGAATACTGAACTATCACCATCTGTATCTCCAGTATGTGAATACTGAAAGCATCATCTATATCTTTAGTATGGGAATACTGAAACATCATCATCTGCATATTTATATTGTATGTAGAAATATTGGATTTCTATGTGTTATGACGGAACACAGGGTTCTCTATTATCACAACTCTCGTTATCACATAGAATCAATGTAGTATCCATCTTCAGGTCAAGGAGACTTGATATCAGCTTCTGAATCCATATGGCTTCACAACTTAGCAGAGAAATCTGCTATGTATTATGCTTTTGTTGTTCTAAGAGAAACACTGGATTGTTTCCTGATAAACCATGAACTCATAGCAGACCCCAAACAAAAGCATCTACCTAATGTTCTTTTCCTGTTTGAGATACTTCCAACCCAATATGCATCTATATAGCCATACAATCTATAGTCATGGCTACCATCATAGTATACACCAAGGTCTATAGTCCCTTTCAGATATCTCATCACATGTTTTGCAGCTACTAGGTGAACCCATCTTGGTTGAACAAGATATTGAATTAAGGTGTTCACAACAAAACAAATGTCTGGTCTGGTATTTGTTAAGTACATCAATGACCCAATGATTTGTCTGTAAAGAGTCGCATCTACTAACTCTGATGAGTCATCATCTAACAGCTTCAGGTTGGATTCCATGGGTGTGGCCATGGCTTTGCATTCCAACATATTTAATCTCTTCAATATCTCTACCGCATACTTTCCCTGGTTGAGAAATATTTCTTCTGAACTTTGTCATATTTCCAGACCTAGGAAATAGTGCATTAACCCAAGGTCTTTCATCTCAAATTCTTCTGCTAGTTTCTTCTTGCTTTCCATGATCTGTTTCTCCTTCCCTGTTAAGAATAAGTCATCCACATATAATAATAGGATGACAGGTTCATCTTCTACAACCTTGAGATAAAGGTTAGGATCATCTTTACTCATGGTAAAACCCATAATTGACAGGAAACTGCCATACCAAGCTCTGGGAGCTTGCTTCATGCCATAGAGGCCCTTCTTCAACTTGCATATATGAGTCCATCTATCTTCAACTTCAAATCCTTTCGATGTAAAACTATTCCCCAATCATACCATTAAGGAAGGATTGTCTTTACTTCATCATGGAAGCAACTACCATCATAGTTATGAAGGAAGTGTACCTTGCTTCATGGAGTAAGTGTCTCTTCAAAATTAATTCCCTCTTTCTTATAGAAACCTCTAGCCACAAGTCTTTCCTTACTTCTATTAGCGACATATTTTATCTTGCAAATCCATTTGTAAGATACCACATGCTTGCTTTCTGGTTTGAGTACTATATCCCAAACATCATCATAACATCTTCCATGAGTTCATCTTGTCAGATCATCAACATATCCTAGTCTTATGCATTCAAATTTGAAGGTTGGAACCCACTTTACTCTTGGTAAAGTCTCGATCCATCAGGAAGCTTTCCATCATGTCATACCGTGTCGAAATCAGATATCTTCTATAGTCACTCCCCATGAAGTGGAGTATTATCTTCCTTCTTCATTCTGTATAGGTGATTTTATTCTTGATATATACTGGTCAATAGAGTATGTCATGTCATAGTCTATTCTTTCTGAGGCAAATCACGATTGTTGCTTTGTACACTTGTTCTTGCAGATCCATATGGAAGATACTACGTACTTCCCTTTATGTCTCGAAATCATATCATATACATCATTCCCTATAATAAACTGTTATTCTTTGATCATAGCTTCTTTCATAGCATTTTTTTCTTCATCTTGAGTTATCTCTCATACCCATGG
>LPNX010809412.1:387428-398908 GCA_001517045.1 Pseudotsuga menziesii | reverse complement strand
TATGGAAGGCCAGGAGTCAAGTGAGTCGGATCCATGTCAAGGAAAACTCCAAAAGGATTTGGATTATGCACACATCCCGATGTATGCGGTTTTAGGGGTCAAACCTGTGTATATACGCAATTAGGGGTTTAAAAGTCACGTGTATTAATTTTCACATGCTTTTAGGGATGGTCAAGGAAACATCAAAGGACAAAAAATGGTCCAAGGGGTCTAAGGAGTTTGCAGAGGGACAAGGGAAGTCCATACAAGTGTGATTCGCCTAGAGTGGTAAAATCAGCTATAACACCTGCTTATACCCTAACTTCGAGGCCAACTCTTCCATCATTCGATTCTAAAAGTGCATACCATGGTCAGTGACAAGCTCTTTTGGAATAAAGATGTCACATCCCCGTGCCTCCGATCGGTGAAGAGGACACGACCCAACCTTCAACCGACCGGGCTAAGAGCCCCATTAACATGTATAGGCATAAACTACTGAAATGTGGAACAGAATGATTAAACTTGTACATTGAACTAAAATATACACACATGAATATCTATCATGGACAGATGCAATTGTTCAACATACACAACTAAAATTATGTATAGTTCACAGTGGAATTAACGTGCATTCATTCAAGCATTCCTTCGACATGTTCAACATTATCATTAACTGAAAATATAGTTTCAGAAGTAAAAAAAATGGACAAGATCACTTATCTTATGAATAACTTGATCCGCAACCAGCTACGTCGCTGCAACGTTCCACCCAACCATAGGCTAGTGTGCTCCTTAATCTCTTAGCAATGCTGCCACCCCCGAGCTGGGCATGATTCTCCAAGGAATAAGGGAACTAGAAGACTGACACATAGCCAAGTATATACAAACACAGCCAAGCCAACACAGTTGGGTTTATCAAGCCATCAAGGAGTTGGGAAAGGCTCAATGATAAGCCGGTGAGCTCATTACAGAGCCAAGAACACCTACACCAGAACTAGCATGACCTCTAAGACACCCACCCACACCCAACACAAGGAATCAATCCCTTCTCTGCTACGCAGTCCCTCATGCCCTGCATTCCCTTCCAGTGCTATTCAGGGGTGATGGAGAAGAAGGCAAGCCCTCTAGCTCTGTCTGTGTGGTTTCCAGCCACCAAGTTTATCAAGCAAACCAAGCCCCCATCCCTGCTCCTAATACAGTCCAAAGACCAACCATTGCACGCATGTAGTCACTCAGAAATTACAGCTGAACAGGGGGAAAATATTTCTGAGTGAGTTCCAACAGCCCCAACGTATCAACAAACACAATCACAATAGGGGGGAAAATTACAGTCTGACCTAGACAACTGAGCAAGAAGATAAGAGTTACACAGACCACCACACAACTCTTGAACATGAAATGACTTCCTACAGGAAATCATGGGTGACACAGACCAACAACTCCTAGTTTCCTGCGTGAATGACAACCACCCAGAGCCCAGTGCATGAGAGGAAATTCACACTGAAACCCAAATGCGGGTCAAGAACACCCGATTCCACATAATGGGAAAAAACGTAAATGACAGTAGAGGTGCCCCAATCCCTATCTGGCTCCGTGAGACCAAACCGTAAAGAGCTTGTGCGTGAGGAGAATCAGACAATGGAGACCATGCGTGAGGATACACAGCTCCGCTTATGCCCGCAGATGAATAGACAATCGATGGCCGCGAGTAGTGAGTGCATGAGCATTTTTGCACAGTCGTGGGGAGAGTGGAAAAATCCCTGCGTGAGTGATGGCCGTCGTTTTTTCCCAGCCATAGTGAAGTCAACCATGGTGGAGTGTGCGTGAGGTTGAGGACTGAAAATCCTGCCACCCCACTCCCAAAACAATTAACTGCCTCAACCACCACCAGGAATTATTCAATGAAAGTGGTTGGGTAAGGCAAGGAAAAGAAGACACATGGGTATTTTTCTCTCATTGGCCAAGGTTTGACAAATCCCCCCCACATCCTTATCCTTGTGAAAATCAAGCCCCTTTCTCATTTTAGTTGCCGCGATCATAGCTGGTAGGGTTCATTTAATTAATTATAGATGCATATTTACACGATGATCAACATAATATATGCCGCATGCCTCGATATACCATCGGTGACAAGTCTAAATCCAAAACATAGCATAACCGATCAATGGCGGGGCCTTGGCCTTTAGCTCCACACCATGATCATTACCGTATATACATCATGTACATTTACTGCAACGGGGTCAAAACCGGGGTGTTACAACTGAACAGAGTAATAATCTGGTTGAATACGAAATGTGTAGCCGTCTCACCGTCGGATTTTTTCATGGGCATAGCCTCAGCCCATTTCGTGAAGTAATCAACAGCCACTATAATATGATGATGCTCCCCAGCTGAAGCTAGGTTCCAATCCATGAAGTCAAGCCCCCACTTGGTGAAGGGACCAGTGGTGATAATTGAATGTAATGGGGTAAGATGTGAGTGCATATTGCATGCAAACACCTGGCAAGGGTGACACTTCTTGACCGCATTAACACAATCTTTAAATATCGATGGCCAAAAAAATTCCGCTCTCAATATTTTTTGGGCTGTAGAAATCCCAGATAAATGACCACCACACGCCCCTCCGTGGAAATCATTCAGCACAACCTTAGCCTCCTCATGGGTTAAACAACGACGTAAAATGGAATCTACCCCATGGCAGTACAAAGTGTTATCCACTATAAGGTAGTTCTTAGATACATGACGTAATCGTCATCGCTCATCCCGTGAGAGGTGAGTAGGGACCTTCAATGTTTGTAAATATACGATAATATCCCCATACCATGGATCCAAAGTTGAGATAAGAAATATATGCTCATAGAAAAACATATCTTCATAAACTTCCTCCTCCTCCTCACTTGGGAAATCAGAAATGAGATCCACAAAAATTAACGATTTCTTCGATTTCTCCGAAACAAATTTGAGATCAAATTCTTGCAAAATAACAATCCATTTATTATACTTTCCCCCACTCATCCTTCTAGTGAGAACGAACTGAAATGGATTGACATGAGTTACCACCAAGGTCTAGCAAAGAATAATGTAGTGCCTCAATCTCTGAACCACATGAACAGTAGATAAGGCAAGTTTCTCCACATGGGAATAACGGATTTCCACATCTATAAGGTTTCGGCTCAAATAGTATATGACATGCTCATGGAGCTTCTCATCCTCCTGAACCAAAACCATACCAATTGTCTTGATGGACGCGGCCACATAAATAAAAAAAGTCACGGCTATATTCAAGTGGACTAAGCATGGGGGCCGATGCTAAGGCTCACTTAAGATCATCAAAGGACTCCTGGGCTCGCTCATCCCAGAAAAAGGTAGTGTCCTTCTTCAAAAGACGCATAAAGCCTTTAGTCAAATTGGCAAATTTAACCATGAATCTCTGTAATAAGTTTTTCATGCCTTGCAAACATTGAATATGTCTAATATTTCTCGAGGGAGACAATTGAAGTATTGCCTCAACCTTTAAGGGATCGACTCTTATACCCTCCTTGGAAACAATGAATCCTAACAAGTGACCTGACTTCACGCAAAAGATGCACTTATGAGGATTTAACCTAACCTGGTAGTGACGACATATTTCGAATACTAACCTCAAATGGTAGGAATGATGCACTCTCAGCTGAGAATGAGCATCTATGTCATCCAAAAATACTTCAATAATCGATTTGAGATCGTGAATAATCAAGGTCATAGCCCGCTGAAATGTGGCTCCGGCATTTTTAAGACCGAAAGGCATCTTCTGATATGCAAACGTACCCCAAGGACAAATAAATGCAATTTTGTGTTGATCCTCAGGTTTAATTTGATTCTGATTATATCCATAAAAGCCGTCCATGAAGGAAAATACCTCGCTTCCCGCACACTCATCCAAAACCTGGTCAATAAATGGTGTGGGAAAATTATCCTTAGGACATGCATGATTTAAATCGTAGAAATCAGTACATATACAGATCGTTCCCTGTTTCTTATCAACCAAAATGAGGTTTAAAACCCACTCTGTCAAGGGAATGGGATAGATAAATCTAGATTTCAATAGCTTTTCTATCTCAGCCTTAATCGCAGGTGCTTTTCTAGGATTCACCACATGCAAACATTGTCGAACAGGTTTGGCATTGGGATAAGTCTTAATTTCATGTTTAACAATGCAAGGGTCGATACCTGGAATTTCTTCATATGACCAAGCAAAGACATCATGAAATTCTTTGAACAGCTTGGTATAATCCAGAATCTCAGCATGGGAACATTCTGCCCCAATATAGACATTCTCAATCTTCCCAGGATCGTGAGAGATATTGATAGGAATTGTTGGTGATATATTCTCCATGTTCCCATCAGCCATCTGACCAAGAGAGCTTAATGGAACCACGGGACTACCAATCTTCTCGCTAAGAATCTCCCTAAAGTCCTCATGCTCCAAATGGTCAATCTCGGGAAGAAAATAAGATCTATGATTTAACTCTTCCCAAGGTGGCTCAACTCCAGACATAGCCTCAATAATAGCTTCATTTGACAGAAATACACTATCAAGGCAGTCATGTACATGAGACGACTCAACTGCCCATGTAGGCAATACATACGGGTCCTCCTCCTCTATCCATGAAGAGGAAGGACTACGCTCTGCAACACAATCAAGATTTGCTTGGTATGCAATCATAGTTGTAGGCAATGACACGTTCGTTTCGATAGGTTTTTTCAAAAGACTCGGTGCAGGAAGAATCCAAGGATCTTCCATATGGGAAGTGCGAAAAGACACCAAATTCAATGAATATGAATCCCCATCAACACTAGATCCAATCATAAGGAAGGGTGTAGGACAACTAAATGTCCCCATAAGGGATGGATACATACCTACACCCACATTCCCAGTTTCTGACTGAGAGTGATCGATAATCGGGATCGAAGCTCCCATTGATACATTAACACTCGATTTTTTGAATGATGTTTGATCAATCGTAACAATATTCCCATTAAATGGAAAGCATACAACTCGAAATAGAGAAGAGGTTATGGCTTGCGTACTATACATCCAATTCCGACCCAGTAAAAGATTGTAGTCCAGGGGTGCATCAACCACCTCGACCTCGATCGCGACGGTATTCCCTCCCAAAAAGACCTAAAGAGAAGGAAGAATTATGTGTGGCCGAAACGATCTACCATCAAAGGCAGTCAACAGGGTAGCGTATTTAGACAACTTGGGAGAACCCAAACCCTTCCAATACGACAAGGACATCACAGAAGCAGCATCGCCTTCGTCAATCACAGTGCGTTTGACGATCATGTTAAGACATTCCACATGAATCAAGACTAACACGTAGTAAGAAAAGTGAGGTTGTAGTCCCATGGTTTCAAATTTCATGATGAAAGAAGAGTTATCAACATTTACCCCAAGAGCAGAAAGAAAAACTTTCCTTTGCGATGGACAACTCTGAAGAACTTCAAGTGCAGACATCGCACAAGGAGTGTGGCCCAAATCCTCGACAATAGAATAGTTCTAGGTGGCTCACACATTAAGATTGTGCTCCAAACACTTTAATACTCCCTTAGGAATGCAAGGTACACTCTCAGGTTTATCCATAGGATTTTCAATACACAAAGGACTCTTGGTAGGAGGAGGTTCTTTCCCCAGGTTTGCTGCGATGAACCATAGTATTTCGCACAAGTCACAACCTTAGTAGCACACACCATATTGATGCAACCATGACCAGTACTAGCTTCTGACGGATATTGATATCCACCTGACGCAGAATGAGTATCATGGGTCCTTGAGTTCATATTTTGATTATGGGGTCAAGGATTGGTCAACACAGCTGGGCTCTGTGCTATGAACCTTGAGGCGTATTCCATACGAGGGCACAAGTGAGTGAGGTGGTCATCCTTACACAACTTGCAAGGAAGCTTAACCTTACATTTAGACTGCTTGTCCCCCCAGCAATATGTTCATTCTTGTCATTAAAATTGGGATTTTCTTTCTTTTTCCCACCCTTACGATTGTTTTTACCCTTTTTCCTATTCCTTCCGGGCTGCTGGTTACCCTTCTAGTTCAATGATTGCACGGAAAGTACATTCACCGTTTGGGTGGGTTGAGATGAATCCATAGCTTGTCCCAATGCATATTGGTTAATAGACAATTGACTCACTTGTTTCGTAACCGATTTTGCAGGTTTGGCACTTGTACATCCCACAATTCCATTGGCATCTTAGGATTGAAACTAGAACGTGGAGCATTAGGTATGATCTCATTTAATAGCCCGGATTGAGCATAAATAAAATCCAGTTCCTGTGCCCTAAAAAATTTTTGTTCCTCGTTCTAGACTCCGGATGTAGAAACATCCTTCGCGATATAAGGTAGCATTGATTTAAGGAACCACTCAAGGAGAAAATCCGGCTGTATGAAAGCTTTAATCAACCTCTTCCTTCTACACCAGTCTTGGATATGGTCAGAGATATGTGTGGCTTTGTCATACCGAAATGTTGACAAGAGTTCTATACCAATGTCATAATGCACTGGTAGATGGAAGTGTTTGAGGAAAGTCATAGCAAGGTCATCTAACAAAACGAACACCCCCTTTGGTAACTCTATGTACCATTTCGCTGCAGGCCCTGTGAGGGTGCGTTGAAAAAGCCTCAAACAGATAGAATCATTGTGTAAATAGTTGGAAGAGCACCAAAGGTGAAAGGTAGTGACATGTTCACTAGGATATTCTCCTGGTTTTCCCTTGAATTTGGGAATGTTCAAGGGATTCTTGGTAGGGACAGCTGGGTCATAAGATACTGGATCGTTCATTATTCTCGATAAGTCAGGTAGATTTAATGTTGCGATGAAAGGGAACCTAGGTTGAGTGAGTCTATGCCATGCTCCCTAATATTTTTGGTTCATATAAGGTTGACTACTGTAAATACCATGGCCTTGGCTATAATATCCTCCTCCCATTTGACCCGTATAGGGCTGCATGGAAGCATTATGATGTGGTGAACCTTGATTAGGTGGTGCTACAAAGCCATAATTAGAGGAGTAAGCGGGTTGTTGATACCCGTACTCATATGGTTGATAACTCTATCCATACTGCAGTCCATAATATGGTGCATGAGAAGTTCCATAAGATGTCCCATGGGATATCCCATGAGAAGTTCCATAAGTAGGGATATGAGGAATGCCATGCAATGGACCGTAAGATGATCCAGAAAAAAGAATATGATCTCCTGAGACAACAGGAGATGCTTGAGTTTGAGAAAATATTGTATAAGTAGTCACAGTACGAACATGACTAGTAGAAAAATTTCGACCTGAAGGACCATGTGAATGCGGGGGAGGAAGGGTTGTCAGGAATGCGTTCGAAGGAGTAGGAATTGAAGACGAAGGGACATGTGAAGGGATATAAGTGGTATTCCCTATGGTCACTTATCTTGGTTCTGGTATCCACATATGACTACTATCATTAGGCCTAGGATGAATATGTGAGGTAGCTTCCACCGTCGGGATGGAAGGTGCAATGTGACTAGTGCTCCCAAATCTCTCCACAAGGAAAGGAATGGGAATTCCCCCAAGCGTAGTGCTAGGTTCAATTTCTGACTCAGCATGATGTGCCAGATCATGTGCAAGGATATCATACATGCCATAACTAACATGACTAGTGCTTGTGGGTTCATGGTGAGTCTCGTCGCTTGGAAACCAATACCAGCGACCTGTGAATGAGGGATAATAACCAGAATGTGAAGGTATATCAGGTGAAGGATCATA
The DNA here is from genome assembly GCA_001517045.1 of Pseudotsuga menziesii. Lineage (NCBI taxonomy): Eukaryota > Viridiplantae > Streptophyta > Pinopsida > Pinales > Pinaceae > Pseudotsuga > Pseudotsuga menziesii. The sequence goes on along the minus strand of LPNX010809412.1, from coordinate 391,140 downwards.
CATAGGAATAGTATCTTCCTCCCTAACCTATTGAGGTGGAGAGGACATTTCAGGAATCTCATCCTCATGATCTCCCATCGTGTGTGAATCAATGTGATAAGTAGTCTACCCAGACAGTCTATTTCTCTCTCCCAAAGGAATAGGAGATGTGGAAGGAGGAATTCCTGCTAAACGGAGAGAACAACAAAATGCCGCACCCGAATCCACAATGACTCAAAAAATGAAAAAGACTCTTCTAATTACTCAAACCCTAGGAAAACTAGCGTGCACAGAGCATACACCTATATAATGTAAATCCAAATCATAAGCAAGCAAGGGTAGGATATGTGAGATCTCAAATGAAGTAGGTATGCCTCGCCTAAGAGAGGCTTGAGACTCCCATACACAACAAGCAGAGGTTCGTGACCAATTATTGTGGCCCTTAGCTTCAACGCATATAGCGACTGTGTTGTTCAACCCCAACCTGACCGAGACACCTACCGAATAACCTCTGTGAAGTACCCCCTTGATAACCTAGGTAAGGTGTTATAGCTCAAAATGGTACATCTCTGCTTGTGACCACTTTCCCATGATTTTTTCACATGTTGACATTTTCCATGATGACACTTCATGAAATTCACTGAATGTCACTGAAAAAACACCTATCTTGGAGGACCCATATCTTGAGTTTTGTAACTCTGTTTGACCTCATCTCTACACTGTTGGAAATTTATTTCTATTAGATAAAACTTTCCAGAAGACACCAAAGTTTGAAAATGCACAAAAATACCCTAAAAATTCGTTTTTTGTCTATACGTGACTTGCCTTAAGGCAAACCCGTGGATATAAAAAGTTGATCATATACGCGACTTGCTGTACTAGCAACCCACGTATACTTTTCATATATGCAACTGCCCATTTATGCAACCCACGGATGCCTCTTAAAAATGACAAAAAATGCGTCTTTTGATTTCGAGTAGTTTGGGTAGTTATGCAACTGACTTCTTCAGTTGTAACTACTTTGTCTTCGCCCCTAACTCTTCCTTAAGCATATAAATAGAGGTAGGGAGGTCCATGAGAGGGGACTTGAATTTTTGCATTGTTATGCTAGAGGATTTGGAGCTCTCTTTTCCCACATATTTTCCCTATAATCATTCTCCTTGTGTTGCAGAGCTTGGAGGCTGAGTTCCTTGGAGAAGAGAAGCAGCAGAACCGGATCAAGGTTTCGTGAGGTGCCGAACTTGAAGAGAAGGTATACTTGTACTTGTTTTCAAGATTAATAAAGATGTGATGTCCTTCTTCTTCCCAAATCATTGTTCAATGTGTGATTGAATCTCTGTTTATGATCATATGAAGATGTTATTCAGATCATTAGTTCATGTTTATTTGATTATCATTGTTTTATATGTGGTCATAATGGTTTGAGGAAGGTATAATTCGTTTTGCAGGTCTCTTGAAGCAAGAGGAGCAAGAAGAGGATTGAAGAGAAAGCTTGGACCAGCCTTCAGTTTATCAGGTGTGGAACTTTCTCATCTCTGAACTTGCTTACGTATGCTTGCTGAACATTATCCATCCACCTTTCAACCCCAGTATGTTGATGGCCTCTTAAACCCTAGCCATAGGACACTTTCCTTTAGAACAGAACTGGCAACTCCGCTGGGGATAGCCTTGTCTATTTGGGGTTTCTCTATATTTCTTTCAGTCTTTTGCATTGTTTTAGGTCCTTCTTACCACTTAGGAACACCTTATAAGTCTGATAGCACACTTCCCCTGCCTTCCTAAGGCATTTTTTGACCTTTTTGGGAGTTTTTCCACCCACTGAACAGTCGTGTGTCCGGTTTGACATACGTGACTTGATCTATTGTAAACCCATGTATGATCCATGACTTGTCTATTGTACAACCCATGTATGCCCCTTTAAACAGTGTTTTTTTCCTCTTTTGTGAGTTTTCTTCTGTTTGAAGGTGTTTTGGCAGGTTTTTTGGGGTCCTCTGTAGGTGCATGACTCTAGGGAGTTAGTGTCATCCTTTTTGCTTGTTCTTTATCTATGTGGTAAGCCTTTTATAGCATTAGGGTTTTCTCTTTGCTCTTTCCCCCACCTCCTTTGCTTGGCATGATTTTTGGCTTATGTTTCTGATCAACCTCTGTTAGTGATATTTGTCTGAGTTCAGAAGCTTGTTGGTGTTGCCATTCCTTCTTGTTTTGTTGGTTAACTTCACCATGCCAAAATAGTTGACTTGTCTTTTATGCAAGCCTTCCTTCCAAGTAGGGTTTATGATGACTTTGGTTCAGTCTAGAGTTTGTTTGGTGGTTGTATAGCAGAGTTCCTTTTGCTTTGTTCTTGTTATCTGCATGCTTTTAGTTTGTAGGTAGTTTTTCTTTTGCATTTATAAAAGAAAATTAAAAAGAGCCTATACTTGTTTGTGTTACTTGTCCCCCCACCTGCTTCTTGGACAAGGTACTGAGCAGCCTTTGTTTGTAGGTTTAGATTGATACTTGGGACTTCTTGACCTTTTTTTATGTCAATCTTATTGCTCAATCTTTTCATTCCAAAGTTGTTGGCTTGTTTACCTTTGTGAGCCTTCTTTTCAAGAGAGTTTGATATCTAACTTTAGGGAAACCTAGGGTTTGTTTGTGGGGAGTAGAGTAGTTGTCTATTTTCTTTGCTTTCATTACTTGCTTGCATTAGTTGATAGGCTGATTTTTCTTTTGCATTTATAAAAGAAAAAGACAAAAACACATGTTTGCTTTATATGCATGTAGATTAGGCTTTTAGTCTAGATTGCATGGCATATCATTGTTTTTGAAAAAATAAAAATAAAAAGAATTTGTTCTTTTGTGGTTTTCAAGTTTCTATTTGAAAGATAAAGAGAATAGTTTTTTCTTTTTGCATTTCATATCTCTTTGCTTAGTCATTTTGTTTCAACTTTGAGTCAAAACACCACATAAGTTTTATGCCATTTACCCTCTGACTAAAAACAGCTCTTAAAATAAACGATATAATTTAAAAATTACTAGTAAGTTTTATTTTATAGGGTCATACACCAACTAGCTCAGGATAGAATTGTGGATTAGGGAGTTTTAACTCTCCACAAGTGTTAAAATTTCAGACGTAGTTAGCCAATCACTAGGTAAATCCTTTTCTACATTGATTGTATCTAGGAAGCTCCTCTCAAACGGGATTTAAGCACGAGGCCGCGTGGAGACTTGGACTGAGGAGATAACCCTCTGATTCCTTTTCAAAGTGTAGAACAAGGTTTTTATGCATCTGGGGATTCTGTCTTAGACAGGGTTTCGGGCTCAGCTACCCTGCCCATGCATACGACTCAGGCTTGCGACTATCCCCCCAGACTGTCAATATAGTTAATGTAGCATTTAGTCTCTTTGACATCTAGGGTTCATACACAGGTACACCAGAAGGTTATTCTAGTTGACCTTGGACGGGCTTGGAAGGTAACCCCAGTAGAAAGTGTGGGAGGGCGGTGGGTGATTCCTCTGCTTGTGCCTAAGAACATCTACAGTGATGCCAAGTAACTGTCTATCAGCTTTCTTCTGGAAAGTATATCTTATAGCTGTTTGTCTGTTTGGCTTTAAGAATTTTTAGTGAGTGTTGTGTGGTTTGTCTGTACTTAGTGTGCCTTTAGGTGTGTGCTTTGTAATTTTGGTTGCCTATTAACCTCATAATTTGTCTCCTAGTTTGAAACTATGGCTAACACCCCTTCGAACACCAACC
>LPNX010809412.1:377174-387351 GCA_001517045.1 Pseudotsuga menziesii | reverse complement strand
GGGGAATGTTGGTGTTCCCTTGATGGCCACCTTGAATCTACCTGGATTCACCCTAGGGCTACCGGTGTGGTTGTTTTCCACTCCAACTATCCTGAATGCTCCGGGTGCTTCTCAAGTAAGCTCCTTATATCAAGAGCATCAAAACACTGCTTCCCCTTCACCTGTAGTTGATTCTCCTCCTCCTTCTACCTCATGCAGTGAAAGTACTGATACTAGTAACCGGCAGTCTAAAAGGAGTAAAAGAAGGAGGAATAGGAAGAAGGCACATAAGCAGGGGGGAACCTGTTCAACCTCTGCAAGTCAAGTTGAACCTCACCACCCAACCTCTGTAGTTCATGCTGGGGGCACCCATCCAACCTCTGTAGGCCATGTTGGATCTAAGCACTCAACCTTTGCAATTCAAGTTGATCTTCACCATCCAGACTCTGTTGATCATGTTGGTGGGATCCTTCCAACCTTTCTAGGGCACGTCGGATCCAGTCACTCAGCCTCTGTGGTTCATGCTGGGGACAGTCTCTCATCCTCTGTACTTCATGTTGAAGACAATTTGTCAGCCACTGCGAGTCATGTTGACACTGTTGAAAAGACTACCCGTTCAAAACACAAGCCCAAATTTCCTTGTAAGCTTTGTGAGGGAGACCACCTTACTTATAAATGCCCTTCTATCACGGAGGTGCGAAGAGTTTGGATTCATGGTCATCCTGTTTTTGAACATTCTAAATATTTTCAACAACCAGCCTCTCTTAGTCAGGTTGGACCTAGTCACCCAGCCTCTGGTGTTCATGTTGGGGGAAAACTCTCATCCTCTGCAGGTCATGTTAAGAGAAAATAGTCAGCCACTACTAGTCATGTTGACACCATTGAGAAAACAGTCAGCCACTACTAGTCATGTTGATGCCATTGAGAAAACTGGTCGTTCAAAGTGCAAACTTAAGTTCCCTTGTATGCTATGCAAGGGAGATCATATTACTCACAAGTGCCCTGCTATTGTAGAGGTGCGAAGAGTGTGGTTCAAGACTCAAGAATTTCCTTCTCCTGAACAACCTATAGTTTCTCAACAACTTACTCAACCTTTGGTTGATCAAGTGGTCAAACCAATATGAGATTTGGTCAATCCCACTCTTCTTTTGGAGAGTGATCCTGATGTGATTGAACCAATGTCATCTTTGGTCAATCCCACTCTCCCTTCAGAGAGTGACTTTCACGAAGAGGTTGAATCGATTCCAGTATCGATCAATACCACTCTTCCATTGGAGACTGAAGTGTCTACTACTCACATTTTCTTCACTTCTAGTTCAGAACTTATTGAACAAGGGGGCACAGAACTTGCTTCGAATCAACCCCCACCAAGCTCCCAGATTGCTTCCTTTGATTGGGATATCCTAGTTGAGCTGCGCCTTCCTTCTGATGCACCTTTTCAGATAAAGGTCAAAGTTGAACAATACGTGGTTGCTCGTTGTATTGTTGATGAAGGAGCCTCAGTTAGTATTTTGTCTGCTCGTGCTTGGAGAGGCATGGGATCTCCTATCCTTGTGTTGAATGCTAATCAATTACTGGAGTTTGATAGAAGAAATTGTATAGCCTTGGGAATTCTTGCTCAAACACCTGTTACTTTGGGTGGGAAGACCGTCTTAGTTGACTTCATGGTGATAGAAGACCCCTTGGACTTTAATATGCTCCTTGGATGTGATTATGTCTATTCCATGCAAGCTGTGGTGTCCACATTTTTTCATGTGATGTACTTTAATCATGGTGAAGAAATTGTCACTATCGATCAGTTGTATTTTCTTGATCCATCTCCTAACCCAACTAGAGACCAGGTCTTTCCTTTGTTGGTTCCCAGTGTTTCTATAGACACTACCTCGCCACAGGTGAACTATGTGGCCTCTTGTCCTTTGTGTTCAATTGCTACTGAGAAGCAGCCTCTGTTTTCATGCTTACCTTCTCGGGACTTGGTCCCAGCAGTTGACTGGGTGAGTCATCCTATACAGACTGTGGGGCCTAATCTCCACTCTGTTGATCCATTTGAAATTTTAGACATGTGTCCTATCTCGGATGATCTCCTTCCTTCGGACGAAGTCTTCCTAGAGTATTTGATATAGATTAACCTTCTTTTGGATGTTGGTTCAGTTGTGACTATGTCTAACCCTAATTTTCCTAGTAAGCCTGACCTTTCTTCTTATTTTGGTCTTGTTGAGTCTTTTGACTCTTTCTTCGAACAGCAAGTCAGTGATTCTAATGAGTTTGATTTTTCTTATGAATTTTTCAACTCTTGTGATATTGAGTTTGTACCTGCAGGCTCTATATCCCTTGTTGATTTTTACTCTCCTTCTGAGGTCGATCTTATTGATTATAAACCCTCGGATATTGGCACTATAGAGTCCTCTTTCGTTGATTCTGCCTTGACTACATATTTTGTAGAAGATAGCAAAGCTACATGTGTTTCTGCCAAAGTGACCCGCATCATATATTTCCTTCTGAATATGATCCTGATGTTGTTGTTTCTTGGAGACAGGATTCTTAGTCGGATTCACAACTATTTACTAGCCTCACCTTGTGTTTCAAGTCATAATTGCATTTGCATGTGCCCTGCTCGCGCTTATGAGCCTGATGTCGTCTTCCACGCTTTTAGCTCATTTTATAAGCCCTCATCTTTGTTCTCATCGTTGCTAAGCCTTGTATAATTTTTCCTTTGCAACTTGACACCCTTTACATTGAGGAGATGTTCCCTGAGTGTCTTTATCCTGCTCATGTTCCTTGCATTATGAATAGGTCTATTCCTTGCGCTTGGAACTAGTTTTTCCTGCTTATGACACTCGTCTCCTCGCATTTAGAGAATTCTTTTTTCTCTCCTTCGAGCTTGTTAAAAACAGTAAGGAGGCCGCGAGTTGACTTTTCCAGACTTGTTAAAACTTCACGGGAAATATTTTGAGTTTCTTTAGGCCCAAGTCTGACTCCTCAAAATAGACTTGACTGCCGAGTAAACCTGTCCGTTCAGGCTCGTTAAGAATATGTGAATGGGCATCCACATTGGTGGTAGGTTATCTCTTTCTCAGACCATGTGGAATAATACGAGAAAGGATCCCTCTCTTTTCTTCGAAATTGAGAAGAGTATTCTCAGGCATAGGTTTATCTCTTTTCCGGACCTGAGGGACTAAACTTACGTAAAAGGAACCCCTAGTATGAGCTTATTTTTCTCTTTTTCGTGCTCTGGACCAAAACATGAAAAAGATTCTGAGTGTACTTTGTGTCTTTGTCATGCTCGTTAAACCCTAAAGAACAAAGCATCGATTTTATGGTTGTAAGCCCCATTTCTCATAATCAAATGGATCTTCCTGAGTGATCTTTCCTTCCTTCACACTCGTAAAACTCAAGCTATATGCTTCTTTTGAAGGAGCGTTGGGTAGGTGGTAATTTAACCTTTTTCGGACCTTCCTGACTAAGTACGAAAAAGGTGCGCCTTTTCTTCTTTGGAAGTTAAGAGAGTTCTTCTTTGGTATGTTTTATACTTTTTCGGCCTTAGGAGACTAAATTGTATGAAAAAGGACCCCCTGGAGTCTTCTTTGGAGTTTTCAGACTCTCTAAACTATGAAAACACTATCAAGCATGTACTAGTTCAGGCTCATAAAATCCATGAATCAGTGCTTTATCAAGCATTCTTCTTTCTTTTCTTTGAGATTGACAAAAATGAAGATGGTCCCGAGTTTGCTTTCTTGGACTCGTTAAACCTTTACAAGAAAAAGGGGAAGGGAAGTTCATTGACATGTTTTTTCAATCATGGAAGCAAGTCTTGTTTCCTTGAACAAAGCACCAGTTTTGAGTCTATCAACAATTGGGTTCTAGTATTTTGACCTTATCCCGATTTTAGAGTTTCTTACTCCTCCAGTTGGTCTTTTTTCCAATTATATGGGGAATATGTCAATGTCTCCTACATTGTAGATTTGTTTCTTTGGTCCTTTTGTGTCAAAATATGCCTAAGTCACTTTTGTGTCATGCTCACTGTTCAAGGATTAAACCTTTGTCGGCCATTCTACAATTGCCTTGACCTTTTGTGTTGGCCATTCCTTGGTATTAGTTCATTACATCATGTCTTCAGCTTCCTTGTCATGAAATTCAATACCAATTCCAGATCCAATTAGTCTTTGACTTACCTTGTGTTGGATGATGAAGGATGCCTTAATGCCTTCCTTCCAACAGATCTCTTCCTATCGAATGCAACACATCTTGCTCTGGGAATGAGATTTAGAGTTTTATGAGAGTACCTTGGGGATTGTTGTCATCAATGGCAATTTCCCTCGCTATTGGGTATTGGGAATACCTTAATGTCTCCTACTCGATAGATTCTTCAAGTGTTCGACTTCAAGTCCTTGTAATCACACTTGTTAGAATGTACTAGGTACCTTGGGGACCATTTTCATTAATGGTGGTTTCCCTCACGTTTGTTAACAGTTCTCCTTATTAACCGGTAATCAAATAGTTTCCTCCATGTTTGACTTCAACTCTTTTATTCGCATGGTTAGGATTTGTACCTTTTTTGGGCGGTTTGGATTGAAGAACTTGGGCTGACAGTAGCATTGTCATTTTTTGCTATTGCCCGAGTTGTGAAAGACCTTGTTATACTTTATATGACATTTTGTTGAGACATAGATCCACCTTGTATTTTTGTGGCTATGATCGATTGTTGAGTATGGATCCACCTTATTCATTTGTGTCCATGACTCCTTTAGATTTGATATGGTGCCTTTTTGCATATTGAGCGACCATGATAGTTTCATCAATTATACATATGTTGGATCCACCTGTATCTTTATGGCAATTTTTTGTATATGGATTTGTATGTCCTAGAGATCAGTTTTGTATGACATTTATCTCTCTTTCAAGTACCTTTGTCCAAGCCTTTCGATCTTGGATTCTCTGCTCTCTCCATACTCAGTTGTTTCCTTTATAATGTATTTCGGCTATCGTCTTCCCCTCTAACCTCACACATTAGGGGGAATTTGTTATAGCTAAAAATGACACACCTCTGCTTATGACCACTTTCCCATGATTCCGTCACATGTTGACATTTTCATGATGACACTTCATGAAAGTCACTGAATGTCACTGAAAAAACACCTATATTGGAGGACCCATATCTTGAGTTTTGTAACTCCATTTGACCTCATCTCTACATCGTTGGAAAGGTATTTCTATTAGCTAAAACTTTCCAGAAGACACCAAAGTCTGAAAATGCCTAGAAATACCATAAAAATTCATTTTTTGTCTATACACGACTTGCCTTAAGGAAAACCCGCGGATGATATGCGAGTTGCTCTCTTTCATACCCGCGGATATAAAAAGTTGCTCATATACGCGACTTACTGTACTTGAAATCCGCATATACTTTTCGTAGACGTGACTGTCCAGTTATGCAACCCACGGATGCCTCTTAAAAATGACAAAAAATGCGTCTTTTGATTTCGAGTAGTTTGGGTAGTTATGCAACTGACTTCTTTAGTTGTAACTACTTTGTCTTCGCCCCTAACTCTTCCTTAAGCATATAAATAGAGGTATGGAGGTCCATGAGACTCGAACTTGAATTTTTGCATTGTTATGCTGGGGGATTTGGAGCTCTCTTTGCCCACATCTTTGCCCTAGAAGCATTCTCCTTGTGTTGTAGAGCTTGGAGGCTGATTTCCTTGGAGAAGAGAGGCAGCAAAACTGGATCAAGGTTTTGTGAGGTGCCGGACTTGAAGAGAAGGTATACTTGTACTTGTTTTCAAGAATAATAAAGATGTGATGTCCTTCTTCTTCCCAAATCATTGTTCAATGTGTGATTGAATCTCTGTTTATGATCATATGATGATGTTATTCAGATCATTAGTTCATGTTTATTTGATTATCATTGTTTTATATTTGGTCATAATGGTTTGAGGAAGGTATAATTCGTTTTGCAGGTCTCTTGGAGCAAGAGGAGCAAGAAGAGGATTGAAGAGAAAGCTTGGACCAGCCTTCAGTTTACCAGGTGTGGACCTTTCTCATCTATGAACTTGCTTATGTATGCTTGCTGAACATTATCCATCCACCTTTCAACCCCAGTATGTTGATGGTCTCTTAAACCCTAGCCATAGGACACTTTCCTTTACAACATAAGGAAACCAAGGTCACCTCAATATAAGCAATGCTAAGGCGGACAGTCGCAAGCAGGATTGATAGTATGGGTAGGGTAGAAAAGCCCGAAACTCTCGAAAGAGCTCCCAGATACGAATACAATCCTGGAAATATCTCCATTGCTACTCAGTTATGACTAGGGGTCATCCCAATCAATATCGCTCACACTTCCTCATGCTTAACTCCCTTGTAAGAGGAGGATCCTGAGAAACACTAATTATACCAAGGAATTTCACACTCTCACCTGGAAAGACACATACATGTTGTTGTTTAGTGGTCTTGGAGAATTTACTCAAAATGAACTATTCCAAGACCCTAAAACCTAATATTCTTGGTGCACCCTATAAAATAAAAGAGTGTAATTCATTTTATTATGCGTTTATTTTAATTGGCTTATTACTCAAAAGGGTAAGTGATCGTGCAACTAATGGTGTTATGACATAACAAGAAGTAAAATGCACACCTAACAATCAATGCAAATGCACTGTGTCAAATGAAAAATGGGGTATGCTACTACGTGAAATGCAAAATTCTCCTTCAAATGAAAAATGAAGTCATTCCTATATGAAAATCTGACTAATACTATTCCAAGCAAACCTAGTGCAAGTACCATGCAAAATGCAAAAAGCAAATATTTCTGTATTTTTTGAATTAAAATGAGATAATGAAGCAAAAGAATGACTCTACCACCCCCAGCCTCTGCAAGCACTATCAAATAGCACCCAAGCAAAGCACCAAGGTAAAAGAGACCTAATGCACTAATCCCAAAACAAAAAATAGAAAATGCAATGACAAGAACATTTTAAAAAAATTCTACCTAAAAGACGTCTCTGGTCAGAAACAGAGGTGTATACAGACTCTAGAAGCATCCAAGGAGACTCAGCAATCATCAAAACTCACCCAACAACACTTAATCTTCCCCTAAAAATCAAAACTCAAGGCATACACAACTATGTGCAGAAAAACCGCGTATATACGTGAAAATCCCAGTAAAACCCTCGTGTACACGCGATTGTGAATAAAAAACTCACGTATAGGAACAAAAAGAGATAAAAAAGAAGGTAAAAAAAGACAAATTGAGACAAACTTTACTCCTATCAGACACTACCAGACATACATGCCCCCAGACCGGACTCAGAAATAGAGAAATCAGAGCAATTCAAGAACATTGAATGCTGATAAAAAACCCCAAAGGAAATGACTAGGAACTCCCTAGTATGGTTGCCAATTCTGTTACAGAGAAAAAATTCTATGGCTTGGGGTACCACAACAAAAAAAGTAACCGCAGAAATCAATCCTTTCCAATATGCAAGAGAAACCAAATATCTAACACTAAAGGATCTCGATATATACCTTATTCTGGACAGTTGATGTAGATCCCTATTGAGCTTTTCCACTCTCACTTGTATAAGTGATTTTCTATCTTAACATTTAGCAAACAAGACAAGCATGCTATATATAATTGTGTTATACCTACTCTAGCATATATAATCAATAACATATAAGCATTTAAAATCATCCATGGATTCAATACTCATTTAAATACATATTATTGGACAAGAAAAGATATTTCTATTAATATAAAATAGAGATTACAATGGTCACAACCTCTGTCGGCATGTCTGCGAATCGGAGAAACTGAGTTCTCCACCTAGGTGTTGTACAGGATTATGCACCCTAAGGTCTGGGGTTACCAACATACTCAATTAACTTGTAGACAATTGACTCTAGAGTGTAGTAAAGGAAATAGGAGGATGGGAAAGACTCACCTGATGCAAGACAGTTGATCCTAGCTTGTCCTCTTCTGCTCTGCTTCTCCTCTAAAGTCTTCAGGGATGCTTTCTCCTTCACCTGTCAAGATTCAGTCTTCCAAATACAAGATGATTCATATATATAAACAGGTTAGATAAATCATATACAGGATGCTGAAACATAAACATTTATCGAACCACAATACATGAAATACATTCAAGACACATATGGAAGAAAGATTCTCTTTATTAACAATAATGAGGAATTCCAGATTACAACCCAACACCTGAGACAAGGACTCCTCTCCAAACAAAGGATTATGAGTTCCACTGCTCCAAAGACTTATGTATAAACTCCACCAGCATAACTTTTCTCTCCAAGTGTATGTACTAAACACCCTCCCTAAGGCCTGTATTTATACATGGTGAAACAAGGCAGTTTCGAAGGTTGAGGAGGTTGAGACAGTTAAGGAGATTAAGGTAAATGGCTTAACTAATCTCAAGTAATCACATGTTTTTATTTTAAATGTCAAAGGGACATATCCGTGGGTATCAAGACCAACAACCCGCGTATGATCTGTGAGTTGCTATAAGAGCAACCCGTGGATACATCTATCCGCGACTTGCAACACTCGACACTCGCGGATGATCCATGAGTTGCATATATATAGGGTCGCGGATATGACTTGACATATTTAAAAGGTCAAAGTAACCAGCTTGATGGGTGAGGAATGTATTTTGTAAGAAGCACATCTATAGTGTTTTGGGCAACCCTCAATCCATAGATGTCCTTTTGTGTGCCAACATGAGGGATGTCGGCACTCGGACAGAGAGGTGCCATTCAGGTGGATAACAAATGGCCCCTAATGTGTGAGGTCAGAGGGAAATGATGGCCGAAATACATTACAATCTTTATCTTTTGAGAACTTAGAAATCCAATGGAGCAGAGAGATTACCTAAAACAAATACATAGTAATGTCATATACAAAGTTACATCTGAGGATGCTATGTTCAATTTACTAGAACACTAGCTCCTTTACAATATTTGAGTACATCATATGATACGGGTATAAAACCACGTATATTACAAAGGTGGATTGAAGCCACAATATACAATGATGAGTCTTCAAAGATCTAGAAGCTGTGTAGAGGAATAAAACATAATATTGCACAACTTAGTCCATAGATGAGGAACTAAGGTCTTCATAAAATATCCCAAAGAACAAGTACAATCCAAGCCATGTGAAGAAGGGTAAGCTGAAGTCGAACATGGAAAGGATTCAATAGTTTGTCAATCAATAGATGATAATCAAAAACTGAAGCAAAGGAATTCACCAATGATGAAAATGAATCTTGAGGTACCATCGTCAAAAATCTAGGTCTTCGTCATGAGGAAGTGTTGAAACGGAACCATGCTGTGATAAGGAAGGCAATAGATCCTCCAACGGATCACAAGAGTGACTAGGAACTGGGCAAAATAAGGGAGACACAAATAGATAATAGATGTAACAATGATGGGATTAGGCTAGAGATAAGACATTGAGTAGAGTCCATGAACAGTGAGCACAACACAGAGATGACCCAAGGCAGCGTATAAGATAGATCAACTAGACTTATCTGTCATGTAGGAGACATGATCAGATTCCCCAGGTATAATGGAAAAGAGGAGCAGTAAGAAACTCAAAGTGATAGCTGAACAAAAGTGAACACTGAAACATGGATATCGGAAAACAAAGAGTGCTATGTTCAAGGATGACATGCTGCCATTACTGAAAACAAGAGAAAACTTCTTCCTTACCTTCCCTATTAAATTTTAACGAGTCCAGGAAAGTTAACTCGGCTCCCTCTTCATTTTTTAACAAGCTTGAAGAGATGGGAAAATAATGCTTGATAGTGTCACTGGTTCGTGGATTTAATGAGCCCGAACTAGTACATGCGTAGTCGGTGTTTTCACATTTAGAGAGTCTGAAAACGCCAAAGAAGACTCCAAGGGGGGTCCTTTTTCGTCCAATTTAGTCTCCTGAGGCCGAAAAATTATAAAATGAACCATAGAAGAACTCTCTCAACATCTGAAGAAGAAAAGGTGAACCTTTTTCATACTTACTCAGGGAGGTCCGAAAAAGGTTAAATTACCACCTACCCAACGCCCCTTCTAGAACAGCATAAAATAGCTTGAGTTTTACGAGTGTGAAGGAAAGCAAGATCACTCGGAAAGATCCATTTGGTTACAAGAAATGGGGCTGACAACAATAAACTCATTGCTTTGTTCTTAAGTT
>LPNX010809412.1:334346-368885 GCA_001517045.1 Pseudotsuga menziesii | reverse complement strand
AATGGAATGTGGTGGCATGAGCCCCAGGATCTTCACCAGTTTTGCCTTCGAACTTAGGGATGTCCGATGGCAATTTGGTGGGAACAGGTGGCCACAAGGGGGCATTCCTAATCATTTCATTCATCAATTTTGACAAATATGGCAATTTTAAAGTTGCCAGGAATGGAATTTTGGGTCGAACCGGGGTACTAGATGTGCCAGCTTGGGGATTAGAGGGACCTGCCCCCGAATGCCCATAGGTAAAAGTGGGGTTGTCCCCTGACACCGATTGTGAAGTGGGAAAGTTGCTATGAAATGGATTCCATCCGTAAGCCATAGGATTGTGTGTGGGAGGTGTAGTGTAAGACGTTCTGGCCGTCCCCATAGAAGTAGGGGTCTGAAAAATAGGAGAAAGTATCCCTCCGCTAAACAACGAAAAGGGAGAGCTCGTATAAGGGACCGAAATTGGGGTTTGGAAAATTTTCCCATAAGAGGTGTTTCTCCCAAACTGCACTCCTACATATGAAGGAGATGGACCTACGTATGGACTAGATGGGGGAATATGCCCCCCATTCCAAGGAAATCCTTGGACAAATGCTGAGGATCCTACCGGACCACTCTGGGTAGTATATGGAAAGGAATAAGGAATCATAGGTATATTGGGGATCCCAGTAACCATGTCACCAGAAGTACCTGCTAGGTTTGAATGAACCGGTGGTTGAACCACCCGGCTCGCTAGAGTCAAAGGTGTAGAAGGTAAACTAGATCTAGGGGCACTTACCGGGGGAGGTAGTACCCCTTCAACCAGAAGGGTTGAGGTGAACAAAAAAGGACTTTCTTCCGTAGAAGACATGATCCTACCCACAGGGACACCTAATACAGGTGAATCAAAAGGTCTAACCTGAACGATCATAGGATCATTTAAATCAGTCAAGGGGGTGTTAAAGTTCCTTGCAAACTCGTCAGTATGCAATTCTTCTATCTTGACTGTATTAAGATCAAAACGATTAGCTATCAGTTCTAGTTCACCAAGAACTTCACTTATTCCTACCGATTCAAATGAACCGTCAGTGTCTAATCTCCACCTTTGGGGTAAAGGTGGAGGCTCCAATGTGGTGAGAGGAGGAAGGTTTCTCAACCTTCTTGACCTTCTAACATGTTGGTCCTATAGAATTAAAAAATTGACAAATCACACCCTAAGGCCAACTAAACACAGGAAAAACCACAGAGCATACACTATAAAATTCCTAAAGCCTCAAGCAATCAAACAAGGGTAAAAGATATACTTTCCTGAAGAAAGTTGATGAATGATTACTTGGCGTCCTTGAAGTGGTTCTTAGGCACAAGCGGAGGAATCACCCAACCGCCCTCCTACACTTTCAACAAGGGTTACCTTCCAAGCCCGTTCAAGGTGAACTAGAAATAACCTTCCGGTTTACCTAGGTATGAACCCTAAAAGAGAAGAGACTAACGGCTACCTTGGTTATACCAACAGTCTGGGGGGATAGTCGCAAGCCTGACTCGTACGCATGGGCAGGGTAGCTGAGCCTGAAACTCTTTCTAGGAAAGAATCCCCAGATGCATAAAAGTCCTGAGTTACACTTTAACAAGGATTCAGAGGGTTATCTCCTCTGTCCAAGCCTCCACACAGCCTTGTGCTTAACTCCCATTTGAGAGGAGCTTCCCAGATATAGTTGATAAAGTCAAGGATTTACCTAAAGAAAGGTCCACTACGTCTGAGTTTTATAACTTGTGGGAATTTTACACTTCCTAGACCACAAGTCTAGCCTAAGCTAGTAGGTGAAAGGCCCCTAAAAACAAAAGCTCACTAGTAAATTTTAATTTATGCGTTCATTTTAAAGGGTTGTTTCTTACTCAGAAGGAAATGGAGGTGGTGTACTTGTGGTGTTTTGACTCAATAAGAAATAAATAAAAGTAAAGGTGTATTCAAAGCAAAATTACCATTATAAAAGCAAACTTCTTTTTCTTTTTTGCAAATATGTATTGATGAATTGAAAGCAGCGATGAAAGAAACTAAGCCTATATTTTTTGTAGTTTTTGAGATAATATCTTTAAATTGAAATAAACACTACTTATGCAAAAACAAAATGCAAAAGCTTAACAATGTTTTTTTTTCACTTTTAAAAATACTCAAAATTCTACCATGCACCTACAATGCACTGTACTTGAGCAAACTGAATTAAATAAACTGTATAAAGCAACAAACTGAAGCAAACAGGCTGACAGAACCAAAAGACAACCAACAAAGGAAGGCTAAGAACCCTAGCTTAGGTGCACACAATGATAAAAATCACTGTAGACTTATAAAGGAAAGTGACAACTAGCCACTATCAAAATACAGACTGGAAAAACAGAGCCCAAGACCTTGATCACTGATCTGGACAGAGACACTTTAACCTACAACCCGAACAGGCCAAACTACTTCAGCATGCAAGCAGGAAATAATCCAAGAAAAAGAGACTCAAGGGCTTTCGAAAAAGCACAAAGTGTGATCACCAAAGGTATTTAGACAAGCTACACAACATTCATAAATAAAATCAACTCAGAAAAGGGATTACACAAAGAAAGGAACAAGCAAACCTTAACTTAAAAAATCCCTACTTCCAGGCACATCCACGACTGTATATAAGTGCAACCTGCGGATGATACGTGACTGTTCAATACAGCAACCCATGTATGCAGGTTTGCATCCGTGACTGTGCAGAAGGGCAAATCGCGGATACGTATTAAATTTTTTCTCAAAAACAAGAAAAATTCCAAAGACTTTCAAATACTGAGGCAAGTATGAACCAGGATAAAAGATCACACACAAGCTTCAAAGCAAAGACTGGTCAGGGGTGACAGAAACAACCTACAGCAGTCTGGGCTCCCCAGTAGAGTCGCCAGTTCTGTTGTACAGGATTATGCACCTTATAACCTAAGGTCTGGGGTTACCAACATACTCAATTAACTTACAGACAATTGACCCTAGAGTGCAGTAAAGGAAATAGGAGGATGGGAAAGACTCACCCGATGCAAGACGGTTTATCCTAGCTTTTTCTCTTCCGCTCTGCTTCTCCTCTAAAGTATTCAGGGATGCTTTCTCCTTCACCTGTCAAGATTCAGTATTCCAAATACAAGATGATTCATATATATAAACAGGTTAGATAAATCATATACAGGATGCTGAAACATGAACATTTATCGAACCACAATACATGAAATACATTCAAGACACATATGGAAGAAGGATTCTCTTTATTAACAATAATGAGGAAGTTCAAATTACAACCCAATGCCTGAGACAAGGACTCCTCTCCAACTAAAGGATTATGAGTTCCACTGCTCCAAAGACTTCTGTATAAACTCCACCAGCATAACTTTGCTCTCCAAGTGTATGTACTAAACACCCTCCCCCAAGGCCTGTAATTATACATGGTGAAACAAGGCAGTTTCGAAGGTTGAGGAGGTTGAGACAGTTAAGGAGATTAAGGTAAATGGCTTAACTAATCAAAAGTAATCGCATTTTTTTATTTTAAATGTCAAAGGGACATATCCGCGGGTATCAAGACCAGCAACCCACATATGATCCGCAAGTTTCTATAAGAGCAACCCGCGGATACATCTATCCACGACTTGCAACAACCGACACTCGCAGATGATCCATGAGTTGCATATATATAGGGTCACGGATATGACTTGACATAGTTAAAAATTCAAAGTAACCAGCTTGATGGGTGAGGAATGTATTTTGTAAGAAGCCCATCTATAGTGTTTTGGGCAACCCTCAATCCATAGATGTCCTTTTGTGTGCCAACATGAGGGATGTCGGCACTCGAACAGAGAGGTTCCATTCAGGTGGATAACACTAGGCCTCCACCACTTCAATCCTCCATCTCTCGATATCAAGATCACAAGCAAAGGCAAGTTTGGGAAGAACACAAAGTGCTCCAAGGGAAAAAGGGATGCAGACTCAAGTATAAGCTCTGGCAACAATGGACTATAGTTCTCTTGCTCTTCAATTCCTCCCTTTCAATGTATCCAAAAGGTTCCTTATATATTTCTTCAATGGGGTAATGGAAGGTCAAATCCAAGCGATCTCAAGGCATATGGAAGGCCAAGAGACAAGTGATTTGGATCCACATCAAGGAAAAATCCAAAACTATTTGGCCTTTTGCACACATCTCAATGTACGTGGGTTTAAGGGTCAAACCCTCGTATATACGTGAGAATGGGTTTAAAAGTCGTGTATATCAAATAAGACATGTTTTTAGGGATGATCTTGGAAGCTTCAAATGTACAAAAATGGTCCATGGGGTCTAAAGAGTCTGCAGAGGGATAGGGAATGACATAAAGGTGTGATCCACCATATGTGGTAAAATCAGCTATAACAAGGTGATCCTTTACCATCCCATACACCATCCAATCATCCATGAATACTGCTAAAAAATTCTGAATAAAGTCCTTAAACGCAGCAACTACGATCCTGGGGAAAATTGTAGGTGTGTTCTTGAGTCCAAAATGCATCATTGTATACTTAAAGCATCCCCTTTTAGTCACAAAATTAATCTTATGTCGATATTCCTTCACAATATTGATCTGATGATAGCCTCAAAATCCATTTGTGAATGAATAGATCTCCTAACCACCTACTCCTTCCAGAACTTTGTCAGTAAATGACGTTGGAAATGGATCATGAAGGCATGCATCATTGAGCTTCCGGAGATCGACAGAGATTCGGATTTCACCTGTCTTCTTATCTTGCATGACCATTGGACTAATCCATTTTGATTCTTCGACTAGTTCTATGATTCTTGCATCCAACATTCTGTCAAGTTCAGCCTTTACTCGCTCCTTGTATCATGGATTAAGGTGATACAGACGCTGCTTCACAAGATTCACGTCTGGCTTTAGTGGTATTTTCATTTCTCCCATATCTCCTAAAATCCCTTTCATTTCAAAGAATTTGGTTAGAAACAAGTCTTGGAACTCATGCAAAAAACATGTAATCTTCACCATAGTCTCTTCATCCCAATAATCTCCAATACTGACGAACTTCAATTCCTCTTCTATCCCAATGTTAACCTTTTGAATCTTCAGCGACTGGTGAACTTTGTCTGTCAGCATCTCAGGTGCTACGATATTATGAATCCCTTTATATTCTAGAATATTAATATTCCTTAGGTCATCCCCATCGTTAGGTCCTCCTATTACATTGTAACACTCCACCATCGACTACATCATTGGTATCTCATGTGATTCCTTTGGAAATGTGACTCGAATTATCTCCAAGAAGACATCGTTGATATTCTGAAGTGTGCTATGAGTCACTCGATCATCATCTGCAAAGCTAAAAGTGTGATTGAAACAAATCATCAAGTCCTCTCATGTCATGATCTCTCTTTGGAGCTATGTTGATACATGTCAGTGTCACGCCATTTTTTCCAGTGTGTGTACAAAATAATGTACCCACTCATCCTTTTATAGTGATCCCCATGCCGTCTGACATGCAATCAAATGATCCTTGGGATCATTTGATGGATTCCCTTGATGACTGTCCTTGCATCTCCTTGAGTCTCCTTCAAACCTGAAAATATCACCACAAAATTCTTCCTAATATCCTACCAAAATATATTTGAGAAAATATGGGTTATATCTAATTCCCTACCAATTCTATATCAACATGAAACTTTTAATGGAAAACATTGTACAAGAATTGGGAAAAATATTGAATTGATTCATAATAAATGACATGGAGAAATTCTTACATCCCTTGCGAGTGCATCCTTCCCCCTCCATAGCCTAGAAATTCTCCTCTACCATCCATGCCTTTGATGCCCAAAATCTTTGTACTAGAAAAGTTATTTCTAGCCCTCCATTCCTCCAGCATGTCTTTGCTCTCTAATTTGTCTCCCCTAATTCACCTCATATGTCTTCCATTTATAGGACCGGGCCTTGAGCATCCAATATTTTAACCATGAATGTGGGATTTAGTATTTTTGAGGCTTTTTTATTATTTCCTTCAAAAAACCCACTTTCCTTAGTTTTTAGGCATTTAACCTTGATTTTCAGTATTTCTAGGACAATAAATGCCCGTGTTAGGAATTTTTCCACTGTGTGAGTTATAGGAACTGGGTTTGGACCTCAAGTAGTCATGGAATTGGCCTCTTTAGAGCCACCATATCTTCAAACATTTCTTCCTTGGTGGAAGAAGTGGTCAAATGGGAGATTGAAACTCTCAATTGTTCAAAAAAATCTGATCTTCATGTTGCGGGCGGAGTAAAAATATGTTTTCAGAACAACACTCTCAAGGGTGTTAATTTTATTATTAACAATCCTGAAGTAGATTGCAAGGACCATGAAAATCACTTTCAAAACAATATTATGTTGACATAGATCTGTCAACAAGGGTCCACACACTGTCGACACCCCTTTCCACCGTGATTTCCCTGAGCACCGACCCAGACAAGTTCTACCCTGTCCAGCAACACCTGCGAAGCAGATGAAATCTCACCCGAGATGTTCAAGGGAGAGTTGCAGGAGCTAAGTTTCCACAGCAAGGAGGAGGATGTGTGCACCTATTCTCTCTCTATCGCAGTACTAACCAGAGTTCCATGTGATGGTTTTAACATCAATCATTTATATTCGGTCGCATCAAGAACCATTCACATTAGATACCATCATTATATTCATTCATAAAAAGATAAAAAAATATGGAACCATTCAGCATGCAGATATAACACATCATTCAAGAACATAAACCATATCGTAGCAGTTAATTATTCATATCACACCATTAAAACCATAAAACTAGTGAAATATGAGACACAGAGGTTCCAACATCATCTGCACTTGTCATATTAATTCTGCAAATCAAAAAAGTTTCCAAAATACATCTCCAGGTTCGCAAGACAGAACCTGTTGGCCTCTTTCTACTTCCTATCTCAACCCACGGTTCAACATCAACACAATACCAACATGACACCAAAATACATCAGCCCGACAAAATAAGCTCAGTCGGCAACGCCAGCGGAGGAGGCGCAGTCTCACCAGACATATCTTAATGGGTAACTACCATAACCATGTTTTTGTAGTTGGTGAGGGATTATAGTCCCTTGGTGTGGAGCCAAGGTGCTCGACAAAGGTGATAGGATGAAGTTTTACTACTACGCGACAACAGTACAGTGAGGCATCATGACTTGTATGCAACACAACCTTGTCCTTACAATCCTACAGTTGGTGCGATAGTGTGATGCAGTTGATTCCTTATACTTAATAGATAGTGCGTGACTACACTTTTACTTAACAGTTTAACCATGAACTCATACATACCATTCCAATCAACCTTAAGTAGTCATTCTTGTACTGATAAGCTAGAACATCATTGATTGGAATTGCATTCTTGTATAATCAGTACAAGAATGACTACTTAAGGTTGATTGGAATGGTATGTATGATTTCATGGTTAAATTGTTAATTAAAAGTGTAGTCGTGCACTGTCTGTTAAGTATAAGGAACCAGCTGCGTCGCACCATCTGTAGGACCGTAAGGACAAGGTTGTGTCGCGTGCAAGTCATGATGCCTCACTGTGTTGTTTTTGTGCAGTAGTAAAACTCCATCCTATCACCTTTGTCGAGCACCTTGGTCACACACCAAGGGACTATAATCCCTCCCCAACTACGGAAAGATAGTTCTGATAGTTACCGATTAAGATATCTCAAGTGAGACTGCACCTACTCCGCAGGCGTTGCTGACTAAGCTTGCTATGTCGGGCCAATGTCTTTTGGTGTCATGTTGGTATTGTGTTGATGTTGAACCATGGGTCGAGACAGGAAGTAGAAAGAGGCCAAAAGGTTTTGTCTTGCGAACCCGGAGACGTATTTTGGAAACTATTTTTGATCTGCGGAAGTAATATGACAAGTCCGGATGATGTTGGAACCTCTGTGTCTCGTGTTTCACTAGTTTTATGGTTTTAATGGTGTGATATGAATAATTTACTATTGTGATATGGTTTATGTTCTTCAATGATGTGATGTATCTGCATACTGAATGGTTCCATATTTGTCGATATTTTTATGAATGAATATAATGATGGTATCTAATGTGAATGGTTCTTGATGCGGTCGAATATAAATGATTGATGTTAAAACCCTCACATGAAACTCTGGTTAGTACTGCAACAGAGAGAGAATACATGTGCACATCCTCCTCCTTACTATGGAAACTTGGCTCCTAAAACTCTCCCTCAAACATCTCAGGTGAGACTTCAGCTGCTTCGTAGGTTTTGCTGGACAGGGTAAAACCTGTCTAGGAGTCGGTGCTCAGGGAGATCACGGTGGAAAGGGGTGTGGATAGTGTTTTGACCCTTGTCGATAGATCTATGTCAACATCATATTGTTTCAAAAGTGATTTTCATGGTCCTTGAAATATGCTTCAGGATTGTTAACAATAAAATTAACACCCTTGAGAGTGTTGGTCTGAAAACATATTTCTACTTCCCTCGCAACATGAAGATCAGATTTTTTTGAACAATTGAGAGTTTCAATCTCTCATTTTACCACTACTT
This sequence comes from Pseudotsuga menziesii, assembly GCA_001517045.1. Lineage (NCBI taxonomy): Eukaryota > Viridiplantae > Streptophyta > Pinopsida > Pinales > Pinaceae > Pseudotsuga > Pseudotsuga menziesii. The sequence goes on along the minus strand of LPNX010809412.1, from coordinate 360,340 downwards.
CCACTAAGGAAAAAATGTTTGAAGACAAGTTGGCTCTAAAGAGGCCAATTCCATGACCACTTAAGGGCCAAACCTAGTTCCTATAATTGACTCGGTGCAAAAATTCCTAACATGGGCATTAATTGTCCTAGAAATACTGAAAATCAAGTTGACATGCCTAAAAACTAAGGAAAGTGGGTTTTTTTGAAGGAAATAATAAAAAATCTTCAAAAATCCTAAATCCCACATTCATGGTTAAAATATTGGATGCTCAAATCCCAATCCTATAAATGGAAGGCATATGAGGTGAATTAGGGGAGACAAATTAGAGAGCAAAGGCATGCTAGAGGAATGGAGGGATAGAAATCACTTTTCTACTACAAATATTTTGGGCATCAAAGGCATGGATTGTAGAGAAGAATTTCTAGGCTATGGAGGAGGAAGGATGCACTTGCAAGGGATGTAAGAATTTCTCCAGGTCATTTATTATGTATAAATTCAATCTTCTTCCCAATTCTTGTACAATGTTTTCCATTCAAAGTTTCATGTTGATATAGAATTGGCAGGCAATCAGATCTAACCCATATTTTCTCAAATATAGTTTGGTAGGATAGTAGGAATAATTTTGTGGTGATATTTACAGGTTTGAAGGAAACTTAAGGAGATGCAAGGACAGTCATCAAGGGACTCCATCAAATGATCGCAAGGCCCTCTATTTTTCCAAAGCGAACTTCTATCAACCTATGACACAATGACCATCCATCAATAAAAAATTTACGTGTCACCTGCCTTGGTGTTGGAGTGGCCTTCAATGCTTCCTCCAATTCCAACAGTCTCTATGGTTCTGAAACCTTGTCTTCAAATTCACTGATGAACTCGACCAAGTTGGGTAATCCTTCATATGTTGGTAGCTCAAAAATATCCATTGCGACCCAACACAGCGACTGAGTGGCTCGTGCACACTTCCAAATGGTTACTTAATGTAGTCGATTCTAGCAATTTTCCAGCAGATCGTCAGAATCCGATGATGCATATCTCAAGCTTCACCAACCCAACTCTCCTTCTGTAGTGGGATGGACATAATCCTCTGAAATGTTGTATGCATGATCCCATCCTCCTACAACTTCTTCCTTGACTTGTTCTACATATCTTCTTCCTTCAATCATATCCAATGAAGCTATGACTCTTATGTCACGGTTCTCAAAAGTCATCACTTGCTTCTTGAATTTAATCACTTACATGCTGTCATTATTCCATCCAATATCCCACAATGTGGGATACAATCTTCCTTCGTCGACGATTTCGATAACATTGAAGTCTACATATTTCTTGATTCCTTTCACTTCCTACATTAAGTGTGGTACTCACCTAATTGGCGACACCCTGGGCTGATTGGCCAGTCATAGTTGTACAGGGGACCAAACCAACCGTGGTTTCCCCATCCTCTCCCATTTCTGCTTTGTCAAAAAGTTGACATATGATCCTAGATCCAAAATAACTGATTCCACATTGTAATCACCAATTTGGATATTCATCCTCATCTCCTTTCCTATTTTCTTCTTGTGTAAGGAGTTAACAATTCAGCCTTGTCAACCTTTCCCTAGCCGATCTATCAAACTTTGAATATTGGCTAGTACATCAGGATATTTTGCTAGTGACAGAAAACTTTCGAATAAACTTTGCAATGTGTCATACTTTCATGATGGTCCTGCTATAAGTGTTGAATAAAAAATAGGCCTAATTTCATAGACAAGAAACTTACCCGTGTCCCTCTTCATGGTGTCTCTTGCATCAAAGAAACGTATCCCTCTCAGCTTCCACATCGAATTGCACCCTTTTTTGAGCCTCCAAGTGAACCTCTAGGATTGAACCATTATCCCCTGTCATCACGCCTCCATGAGTAATGAATCCAATATCTGTAGTTTGAGTACTGGGTTCCGCTAAAATCTTCTCGATTATTGAACCCTGGTCCTAATTTTGTGGTGGATTTAGAGGCTGGTTCGCATTCTAGTTCACATTTTGATTCTGGTTCTGCGGTGGAGGAACATTCTTTTCTTTCCATTTTGTGATCAGTTGTGGACAATCTTCAATAGTGTGATATACAGCTGTACATTAGGTACATTCTAACTGAAGGTTTGGGAAATCTTGTTGATAATGCCCCAATACTCCACAATTGTATCACTACACCAGTCCTCGACCTTGTCCTCCTCCTCAACCAAAACCTTTGTTTCTTCCTTTGTGAAAGCCTACTTGTTTTTGATACTGCAGTTGATTAAACTGTTGTTTATGCAATGGATTTTTCTATGGTGGAGAAAACTATGGTTAAGTGTACTACAACTGAGTATACTGCGACTAGTGTAGAGTATACTGCATTTTATTATACTATGGTTGTGACAGAGAAAATTGTGGTTGCGGTTCAAACTGATGTGGCTACTAGGGTGGCGGTCTCTCCATCAATTGATGTTATTCTCCCTTCATATAGTACGTATACATTTCCCTTTCTTAAAGCAGGTCATATGCTCGACAATCCTTCTCTTCATGGCCAATAGAACAACAAAAACCATAGAACAATTCCACAGGCTTAGATACAATATTTTGGAGATACACGCATTCCTTGTGTCGATTTCCATGAGTTTGATAGATTCAACACCATGGTAAGCCACCTTGACTTAGCGGATTTGGAGCTCCTGATAGAAAGTAATTGCAGAATTTCAAGCATTGATATTTTTTATGTCCTTCTATGTGACATCGAGAACACCAGAATTCTTCTCGAATTTATTTTCTTTTCTTTATATCTTGCAATTGAATTTTCAAACTCACCAATTGCGATTGGATCTAATTCATTCCAACTCTCATTTCTCTGACTGATGAAGCTTCAAGCTTCATTACGATCTCCAGAGCCTTACTTTATGTCACAATCTGTTGGTACATTAATGGCTTCCAGATATGTGGTACTAGTGTTGCAATGAACCATTCTTTGTGTTGTACATCGCTCATTATGAAACTGACTTTTTCCATCAGCGTCTTGAATCACTAGTCGAAATCCCAGACCGATTTGTTTGGATATTACTTGATTTCCTTCAATTCCGTAATGTACTGTGACTCAAATTTTGGTTTTCTAAATTCTTCAATCAACCTAGTTCTAATCTCTGCTAGAGTCTTTGGATGGTTCCCTTTCGGAGCTTGTACAAAATTCATATACCAGTCTAATGCACAACCTCAAAAATTTGTCACCAACTGACCCTTCTTAATGTCTTTATCTTGGACTTGCTTCATAGTCCATACCGCTTCGCAAAGAAACTAATATTTTTCAGGATCCTTGATCTCGTTTGCATGGAAGAAAGGTAATTTCACATCACCTCCCATCAGCCTAGGCCTTCTTCCTATGTTCATTGATCCTCTACTATTATTTTTTTGATGACACACTGGGAAGTCTTGTGATGATCAGGTGTTTCTTCTTGAATACGGTGCATTGCATGGAGGTGTAGGTATGTTTTTGCTCTGGGTTGGTCCTTCCTCGGGCTCACGCATAGACTCTTCTTCTCCTTTTTTGTCATAGGGCCACTTTGTCCCTTGTGATATTCTCTTGTAGTTTCTTATCCCATTCATAGTAGGACTCTCCTCAATCCTCTGCATCTTCTCTTACCGAAACCTCACCCCACTTTGCAGAATACCACACTCTTCCTCGACTTCCCTCATAGTTTCATCATAACTCCCATCCATCTACCCTGTATAATTCCATCCAACCCTCATCTCCACAGTACCCATAAACTCCACACACCAAATCTCTACTCGTCTGAGTTCATTTTCAATATGCCATTTTCATATATAAGCATATTAATCCACAATTACAAAGACAATAGAAACCTACCTCTTGGTCCTTTGAAGAATTCCCTTTCTGTGTCACTATAGGACTTGACTGTGTCGAACACAAAATCAGTGATGTATCCTTCCAATATGTTGTTGATCCACAATTTGATGACCCTTGATGCTCTGTTGTATACCTCCTTTAGCTATTGGATCAGCTCCAGGGTCCAGCAAGTAGGTTCGCCTCCTTGAACATTTGTATTTTGATAGGTCAACTGCGCCAGCCACTCCTACAAGATAATCAAAATCTCAACAAAGAAATATTCGTGGATATCAGAATAGATATCCCTTCTCAACCACTCTTATGTCATTAGCCTGGAACTCATATTTTCTTTTGTTGCAAATTCTCGATGCTTATGATCGAACCAATCCTGAATCTCTGGTCTTGTTGGATGCCACAACATATCTTCCTCTTCCTCACACTATGGTCACAAAAACAAAATCATTTGTTGACACAAATATGTCTATAGGGTTCCACACACTGCCGACACCCCTTTCCACTACGATGTCCTTGAACACCAGCCTAGACATGTTTTTGTTTATGTAATTGTAACTTCGGAATGTATTCACTTGTATTTCTTATGTATTGTACCCTGATGTTTATTCTAGGAAGTGTTTGTAATGTAATTGAGTCATTTCATGCCCCGATGTTCCGATCAGGATTTTTTATAATGTAAACAAGTCATGTCAATTCAATGTGGGTAACCCTCTTTTTATTCAAGGGTTAAAGTCCCCAAAGCTCCGGGGCCCTAGGGTTGTTAGAATCACCTAGTGAAGTCGGACCTAGTGAGTCATTGTTAAGTCGGGAATTAGTATAAATAGAGAGTGATCCTCTCTATTTAACACACACTCACTCACACTCAATTGTAGTGCATAGCTGAGGAAGAAGAAGACACTGGGGCTAGGAAGAAAGAGGCTACTACTGTCAGGAGATCATCTTACTGTTTTGGGTTTTACTTTTGGTGCTAATTCTATCTCTGAAGAAGTTGCAGGGTTTTCTCCATTTATGGTTTCCTCAAGGAAAAACAGTGTGTTCATTGTCTCTTGTGTTTGATTGTTGTGCTTGTTATTCTCTCAGTTAAATATCCTAATATAATGCTAGCTTAATGTTAAAAATCTAACATGGTATCAGAGCTAACCTAAGAAGAAGACACTATGCAGTTGTGGGAACTAGGGCTTCCTACTTTTTGGATCTCTCTCCACATATTTTCAGCAAAATAAGGTTGGATTAACTCTCCTCCCTAGGGCACATCATTCTGTCGAAGCAGAATCCAATTCTGAGTTTTTTCAGTTTTGGACTCGACACTACTACCAGAAATTAGGGCTTTCCACAGAAGTGGAATTTTTCAGTGAGCCTAGGCCTAGATTGATCTCCTCCCCAAAATATAAGTTTAAAGATCAATATCAAAGAATTTGGTTGGACAAAAATCTGAAAAATAAAAACCCTAATCTGCTCCTGAACCAACACTGCAAAATTTCAACTCCAAATCCAGATCCGACATCTTGACCTGGTAAGATATAAATATTTTTTATTTCCATTTGAGGTTCTCAGTTAAGATGTCTCATCATACTAAGCTTGATGATAATCTTGAGGGAGTTGATAACTTTCGAGCCTAGAAGTATAGGATCTCCCTGGTTCTGGAAGAAAATGAGTTGGACTCCTACATCCATGAGGAGGTTCCAGTTCTAGAGGAAGGTGAGGCTAAGGCCTTACACAAGAAGAAGTTGGTTATGGAAAAGAGGATTATTGCTGATTCAATAAAGGATCACCTCATACCACAAGTGTCCTCCCTCAAGACACCTACAACTATGTTTGATGCCCTAACCAAACTGTTTGAATGGAAGAACATAAACCGGAAGATGACTCTAAGGAACCAATTGAAGAATGTAAAGATCCAGAATGAGGAGACCATCTAGCCATACTTCACAAGGGTCTCCCAGATCAAAGAAAAACTTGAAGCAGTAGATGAAGAAGTGGAGAATGTATAAAATGTACTGACAACCTTGAATGGTCTCCCTAGGTCATGGGATTCTTTCATCCAAGGAATCTATGCTAGGAAGAAGCTAATCAAGTTCAGTAGACTGTGGGAAGAATGTTCACAAGAAGAAGCTCGAATAGTAACTCAAGAAGAAAAGATGGGAATTGAATATCAATCTCTCACATTACACTCCAAGAAAGGAAGAAGGGAAAATCATCGTCACCAAGGTAATCATTCTCATCAGAAAAATAATTTTGTAAGAAGGGATACATCCAAACTCAGATGTTATACATGTGATGAAAGAGGAAACTTTTCTAGAAGTTGTCCCATGAATAAGAATGGATCCAAGAAGAAGAAGAACTCCAAAAGAAGACATCATGCTCACACTACTAAGGATGATGATCCTCCCAGGAAGAAAGTAAAACAAGAAAGTGAAGACTCTTCAAGTGATGAAGAATATGTTCTGATATCCACTCTCACTGGAACTGTCACTCATGGAAGCAAAGATTGGCTTATTGACAGTGTGGCTTCCAAACACATGACAGGTTTCAAGGAATATTTTGAGAAACTATCCGAACATAATTCAACCCATTAGGTGAAACTTGGGGATGACTACCAATATCCCATAAAAGGTAGTGGTGAATCCTCCTACAAGATAGACTCTGGAAAGTCTATGAAAATAAAGGATGTCTTATTTGTACCAGGACTAAAGAAGAATCTCCTCTCCATATCAGCACTGGATGTGAAGGGGATGAGGGTTGCATTTGTATATGGCCAAGTCCTCATGTGGCCAAGAGGAAAGACTATTAATGATGCAATAGTAATTGGAGAACAAGAAGGAGGATTATACAAATTGAAGGGCCATCCAGAACAAGCTTTGGTCCATGACACAACAGAGCCAAATGAACTCTACCATAGAAGGCTTGCACATGTACACTATAGAGCACTACCACTTGCAAGCAAAGTTGTTGAAGGTATTCCATAAATTCCAACAAAACATGAAGGAGTCTACAAAGGATGTGCGAAAGGAAAGAATACAAAAAAGACATTTCCAAGTAGCGAGAGCAAGGAAAAAGGAATCCTCGAAATCATCCACTCCGATGTATGTGGACCAATGTCATCAAGTTCACTAAGTGGGTATGTATACTATGTTTCTTTCATTGATAACTTTTCTAGGAAGACATGGATTTACTTCATGAAGAACAAAGATGAAGTTTTCAGCAAGTTCAAGGAATTCAAAGCCTTGATCAAGAACCACACAGAAAAGAAGATCAAGACCTTTCAATCAGATAATGGCAGAGAATTCACATCAAATGAATTCAAAGAGTTATGCAAAAATTCAGGGATTAAGAGGGAGTTATTCACTCCATATAATCCAGAACATAATGGGGTTGCAGAAAGGAAAAATAGAACTATCATGGAAGCTGCAAGAGAAATGCTTCATGATCAAGATCTTCCCATGCATCTATGGGCAGAAGCTGCCAGAACAGCGGTGTATGTACAGAACCGTACTCCACATAGAGTACTTGAGAACAAGACACCTGAAGAAGTATTTTTCGGCAAGAAACCATAAGTCATCCATCTCAGAATCTTCAGCTGTCTAGTGTACATACACATTCCAAAAGGAAAGAGGACAAAGTTATATCCTTCAAGAAAGAAGGGTATATTTGTGGGATACTCTGAAAGCTCGAAGGCTTACAGAATATATTACTCGATATTCAAGAATATCGACATCAGCAGGGATGTAACATTTGACAAAGACTCGGCTTACAAGAAATCCAGAAAGAAACCTGCTGAAGATCCTGAATAATTAGAAGCACCCATAATTCATGACACAACCATGAACGAAGAAACTCAAGAAGAAGATCGAGAATTTGAAGAACCTCAAGAACATGTAGATCCACCTTAGGAGAAGAATCCTCACAAGAGGAAACCTACTTGGGTACGAGAAGCTACCCAAGGTGAGGAAAGATATGGGGCTCCAGAAGAGAATCACAGAGAAAGGAAGAGGACCAGGTACTGGTCAGGGTATGTAGCTTTATTGTGTGACTTTATCAATAAAGAACCTTCCAACTATGAAGAAGCGGCATAACAGAAAGAATGGAAGGATGCTATGATCGAATAGTATCAATCGATCATGAAGAATGATGTTTGGGATGTTGTCCCAAGACCAAAAGGGAAGTCGATTGTAACTTCCAAATAGATCTACAAGATTAAGCATGTTGCAGATGGTAGCATAGAGAAATATAAAGCAAGATTCATGGCTCGTGGCTTCTCATAGAAAGAAGGAATAGATTATGAAGAAAACTTTGCACCTATAGCCAGATACACTTCCATTAGATCAGTACTTGCTCTGGTTGCAGTAATGAAATGGAATATACACCAAATGGATGTCAAGACTGCTTTCTTGAATGGTGTAGTGGAAGAGGAAGTGTATGTAGAGCAGCCACTCTGCTTTGAGACACATGACAGGGAGTCTCATGTGTGTAGATTGAAGAAATCCCTGTACGGTTTGAAACAGGAACCCAGGACATGGTACGGTAGAATTGATGGCTTTCTATATACTTTGGGCTTTACCAAAAGTAAAGCAAATTCCAATATTTACTACAAGGTTGAAGATGGCAACCCAGTGATACTTCTAATGTATGTAGATGATTTGTTTGTAACAGGTATGGATGGGTTGATTGCTGATACAAAGAGGAAGCTTGCTGCTGAGTTTGAAATGAAAGACTTGGGTATGATGCACTATTTTCTAGGCATGGAGGTGTGGCATAATGTGGATGGAATATCCCTAGGATAAGGGAAGTATGCAGTAGAGATCTTGAAGAGGTTTGGGATGATGGACTGCAAGGCCATGACTACACCTATGGCATCGAACCTGAAGCTATTGAGCGATGCTTCATCAGAAGCGGTTGATGCTACGATGTATCGTCAGATGATTAGGTCCTTGATGTACTTGAAGAATACTAGACCAGATATTTGCTTTGCTGTGAACACCTTGATCCAGTTCTTGAAAAATCCAAGACATGAACACTTGTTTGCTGCAAATCATATTTTGAGGTACCTGAGGGGTACAATTGATTATGGGCTCAAGTATGAGGCAAATCAGAAGATTAACCTGGAGGTTTATGTTGATTCAGATTGGGTAGGCAGTGCCATCGATAGGAAGAGCACTTCAGGGTGTTGCTTCAGTATGGAATCAGGTGTGATCTCTTGGTTTAGCAGGAAGCAATCTTGTGTGGAACTAAGTACAGCTGAAGCAGAGTATGTCGCAGCTTGTTCAGCTAGTTGTGAGGCAGTATGGCTGAGGAAGCTACTGTTTGATTTATTTGATCTCCAGTTGGATGCTACTTGTATACATTGTGACAACCAAAGTTGTGTGAAGTTGTCAGAGGACTCAATGTTCCATGACAATTCGAAGCATATCGAGATCAAGTATCACTATATTAGGGATATTGTGTAGAGACAAGCAATGAAGCTCCAGTATGTTGCAACAGGTGAATAGATAGTTGATTTGTTGACAAAGCCATTAGCTAGATTGAAGTTTGAGTACTTCAAGGAGAATCTTGGTGTTCTCTCGATCGAGGTTCCCTCCAAACGGAAGTGATGATTCCGTGAGCCATTCTGACATAATGAGAGGATTGGTTCCTTCCATGGTCAGATGTAAGGGCTAAGCCATTATGTCATGGTGAGAGGATTGATTCCTTCCATTTCATATGTGAGTGCTGAGCCATTCTGATCTGACTGTAGGATTGGTTCCTACATGATCAGATATAAGTGTTGAATGCCATTCTTGGAATGGAGGCACCTGGTCAGTTACTAGGAAAGCTCAGTCTGGGACTGAGGGCCATTCTGATGTGACTGTAGGATTGGTTCCTACAGGATCAAATGTGAGTGCAGAGCCTTTCTAACATTGGTTATTATATGTAATTGCAGATCCCTTTCAGCATGGAGGATTGGTTCCTCGCATGGTCAAATATAAGTGTTGAGCCTTTCTGACATTGGTTGTCAGATATGAGTGCTGATCCTTTCTGACATTGGTTGTCAGATATAAGTGTAGAGCCTTTCGGCATGGAGGATTGGTTCCTCATGTGGTCGAATGTAAGTGCTGAGCCTTTCTAACCTTGGTTGTCAGATGTGAGTGCTGGGCCTTTCTGACAGGGTTGTGGGATGTGTTCCCGCATCGTTAGATGTGAGTGTTGAGCGTACCTTTCTGATATGATTATAGGATTGGTTCCTACATGATCAGATATAAGGGTTGGGTGGGCCATTCTAACTTAGTGTCAGATATAAGTGCTGGAAGAAGACCTACATGGAGGCTAGGCCTAAAACCAGCATGAAAAAGGGCTTGCTCTTTAGAACTTCCTGTGAAGAGAAGAATCAAGAGATAGCACCCGTAATGATTATCCAGCAGAGATGTTCTAGAACTAGAGATGATCCAGATCGAGTGATGATCTAGATCTAGTGATGATGATCCAAATTGAGTGATGATCTAGATCTAGATGAATATGACTTGAAGATGACGAGGAATCGATGATGATCCAGATGATACAGAGAAGAATACTTGTGTTGATAAATTGTGTCGAGAGAATACCTTCCTAGTTAAGAGGGAGTGTTGATGTAATTGTAACTTCAGAATGTGTTCACTTGTATTTCTTATATATTGTAACCCAATGTTTATTTCAGGAAGTGTTTGTAATGTAATTGAGTCATTTCATGCCTCGATGTTCCGATCAAGAGTTTCTATAATGTAAACAATTCATGTCAAGTCAATGTGGGTAACCCTCCTATTGTTCAAGGGTTAAAGTCCCCACAGTTTCGGTGCCCTAGGGTTTTTAGACTCACCTAGTGAATTCAGCCCTAGTGAGTCAATGTCAAGTCGGGAATTAGTATAAATAGAGAGTGAGCCTCTCTATTTAACACACACTCACTCACACTCAGTTGTAGTGCATAGATAAGGAAGAAGAAGACACTAGGGCTAGGAATAAAGAGGCTATTGTTGTCAGGATATCATCTTACTATTTTGGGTTTTACTTTTGGTGTTGATTCTATCTTTGAGGAAGTTGCAAGGTTTTCTCCATTTATGGTTTCCCTAAGAAAAAATATTGTTTTCATTGTCTCTTGTGTTTGATTTTTGTGCTTGTTATTCTCTCAGTTAAAGATCCTAATATAATGCTATATTAATGTTAAAAATCTAACAGTTTTACTCTGTCCATCAATACCTACGAAGTAGATGAAGTCTCACCCGAGATGTTTGAGGGAGATCTGTAGGAACCAAGTTTCTGTATTAAGGAGAAGGATATGTGCACCTATTTTCTCTCTGTCACAGTACTAACCAGTGATCTAGGAAAGGGTTTTAACATCAATCATTTATATTCGATCGCAACAAGAACCATTCACATTAGATTGCATCATTATATTCATTCATAAACATATCGACAAATATTGAACCATTTAGTATGAATAGACATCGCATCATTCAAGAACACAAACCATATCACAGTAGTTAATTATTCAAAACGCACTATTAAAACGATATCACAAAAATTAATTATTAATAAGCCACCATATATATGTGTGTGTGTGTGTGTAAAATAGGTCCATAAAAACCAAGTCCTGGTCCAAAAAGATCTAGTCATAAGTGCATTAAAATACAAAAACGGGATCACAATCCCTATAGATACTAGAAAACTATGGAGACTCTGCAGTTTCCTCCACTATAACCTCTCGATAGAAAAGGACGATCCTGGACACCTTCCAAAGAAGGCATAACCATGAAGGAGGCACACCCACTACATGCTCCTGCATATCAATGGGAATCCTCTCCATCCTCAGAGTAGGAATATCATAAGTAAGGTGGGCTATATTTCCCTCTACAACTCAGAGAATGGAATTAGAACCACCTTCCTCAATTGGTCGCACATATGTCCTAGGATGTCCATCCAGCCAAATAGGTCCAATATCTACATCACACAAATTGACTTATAATCATACAATTTACATGTGTATATACACTTATTTACAAAAAAAATCATAAAAAATAAAAATTTGAAAAATAAGAGACTTACCCATCTCTCTCCATGCGTCTCTAGGAGGAAGTACAAGCTCAGAGTCACCACAGAAGTCTAGTCTGACATAACAAAGTTGCTTGAAGTAAGGTACCTGTCTACTCCACCATGCATAGAACTCATAATCTCCTCGGATCTCACCACCACCCTAGCGAAGAAAGAGATCTCCCTACCTTGTGATTCTAGTCTCACGTGGATGTGGATGGGGGAGTATCACTCTAGGGCTCAATGTAGGTACTCACTCGAAAAAAAAGGCCACTAGGATGTTGGGCCATCCAAATTTATTTTTCTTACCTAGCTTTCATTCTGACAATTGCTTCTTCATGTTGACAACTATCCCAGAACATGAATCAAACACGACATTCCTTAAACATTCCACTCCAAGATGCATATGCTTATGAGTGTCTAGGTGCAATGATGATACACCCACCACCCATGTGATGGTTCTCACAATCACCATGAGTAGGAAACTATATATCTAGCCAATAGGAACTTGTGTACCATATTTATGTGATCCAAGAAAGTAATACATGTTCACATAGTCTTGAACACTAAGTGGGTTGCCCCCACGACCAGAGCCACTCAGATTCATCGGCATCCCTCTATGTGATAAACCTGTGATAAAGTAAATGTATTCAACAATAACATTTAATGTTTCACCTTGTAGGTTGAGCAATCCCTCATAATTATTCCAAATTCATACTAGGTACTGTAGCAATCTCACTTGGGAACACATGTTCATTGTGAGGAAAATATTTTACAAACCACATAGTTGGAGGGTGTTTAATGTTAAAGGATCCCATAATGCTTCCATATCAATATCCACGTTCTCCCTTTATCTCCATTCAAGTACCATCTTTCTTGCAAACAACAAAGTTTTTGTTCATTTTCATTAAAAAACATGTAACCCACAGCATACGCAACTGTGTAGTTAGAACATAGTGTACCATACATGGATCATTAGAGGAATTTTGGGGTCTAAAATGGGCCTCCTAAGGAAAATAATAAAATAATAGTTAAAATAATAAAATAATATTGATTAATTTTGGAGGAAGAAAGAAAAAAACTACTTTTTGTGTTCGTATTTTTGACATATATCCCTGTGTTTTTACTCAAATTTTGATCGGGAGAGCTCATTGGATGCGGAATTGATTTTGCATCCAACGAGTACCCACAATACATACTTTTGAGGGACCCCGCTACCCCAAAAACAAGAAATACCTGAAAAAATGTGATGATGATGTCATCATCACATTTTTTCAGGTATTTCTTGTTTTTGGGGTAGCAGGGTCCCTCAAAAGTATGCATTGTGGGTACTCATTGGATGCATAATCAAATTCCGCATCCAATGAGCTCTCCCAATCAAAATTTGAGTAAAAACACAATGAGATATGTAAAAAATATGAACAAAAAAGTACTTTTTTTTATGACAAATATGTCAATTCAACCATTATGGTTGACTCATTTTATTGAAATTCTATTGGTTCTTGAATTCCAACTCACAAAAACTTATTTTGGCATGTTTTATTATAAGTCCCATTTTAGACCCCAAATTTCCTCTAATGATCATGTTGCATACCCACGTGTTTTTCTCGTTTATGCAAGTTTTCAATGGGATACATGCGTATTCCGTGTGGTTCCCTTTCAAACTAACCAAAACACCCAAAATAACAAAAAAACCTTCAAAAAATGGCATGAAATGAAAGATAAGAGAGAGATTAATTTCCTGCAACTCACAGAAGTTGATTTGCTCCTCTGGATTAATCGTATGAGTCATTTGAAGATCGATGGTAAAACTTGCACTATTCTTATAGCTGATTTTACCACTCCAAGTGAATCACACTTTGTATGGCCTTCCCCTGTCCCACTGCAGACTCCTTAGACCCCATGGACCATTTTTTGTCCTTTGATTTTTCCTTGACCATCCCTAAAAACATGTGAAAAATGATACATGTGACTTTTAAACCTATAAGTGCGTATATACGCGGTTTTGACCCCTAAAACCCCATACATCGGGATGTGTACAAAAATGCAAATCCTTTTGGAGTTTTCCTTGACATGGATCCAACTCACTTGACTCCTAGCCTTCCCTATGCCTTGAGATCGCTTGGATTCAACCTTTCATTACCCCTTTGAAAAGCTATATAAGAAACTCTATGGTACATTGAAGGCATAAGAGAGAATTGAGAGCAAAGAAACTATAGTCCATTGTTATCGAAACTTATGCTTGAGTCTGCATCCCTTTGTCCCTTGGAGCACTAGTGTGTTCTTCCCAAGCCTGCCTTTTACTTGTGATATTTCTATCGAGAGATGGAGGATTGAGGTGTTGGAGGCCCAAGTGGGGGATTCAGTTTCTCCAGTTCGCAGACGTGCCGTCAAAGGTTGTATCTTGTAATCTCTGATTTTTATTAATAGAAATATCTTTTCCTGTCCAATAATGTGTGTTTGAATGAGTATTTCATCCATTGGATTATGTCAAATGCTTATACATTATTTATTATATATGCTAGAATAGCTCTAACACCATGATATATAGAATGCTTGTATTGTTTACTTGTTGTTGAGGAAGTAATCTATCAATTCAAGCTGAAGTTGGAAAGCTCAACGGGGATCTACTTCAACCGTCTGAAATAAGGTACAAGGTCTGATCCTTTAGTGTTAGACATTTAATTTCTATTACATATTGGAAAGGATTGATTTTTGGAGTCAAGCTATCTGTTGTGGTACCCCAAGCCATACGAATTTCTCTCCGTAACAGAATTGGCGACTCCGCTGGGGAGTTCCTATTAGTTGTCCTTTGGGGGTTGTTTCATCGACATTCAATGAATTTGAATTGCTCTCTCTCTCTTGTTTCTGTGTCGGGTCTGGGGGCATGTATGCCTGGTAGTGTCTGATTGGTGTGAAGTTTGTCTCAGCTTGTCTGTTTGCCTCGATTTTATGCACCTTTCTTCCTATACATGAGTTTTTAACTCACAGTCGCGTATACATGTGGGTTTACTGCGAACAGTCGCGTAATCCCTTAGTTTTTCCTTTTTGTGGAAGTTAAATGGTTGTTGGGTGAAGTTTGATGATTGCTGAGTCTCCTTTGGTACTGCCTGAGTCTGTTTATACCTCTTTTTTTTACCAGAGACGTTTTTTTAGGCTAATTTTTTTTTTAAGAAGGTTCTTGTCATGGAATTTTCGATTTTTTGTTTGGGATTAGTGCATTAGAGTTCGTTTACCTTAGTGCTTTGCTTGAGTGTTGTTTGAGTGTGATTGCAGAGTCTGGGGGTCGTAGAATCATTCTTTTTCTTTTTGTATCTCATTTTATTTCAAAAAATCCAAAAACATTTGCGTATCATCATGCATTGCATTTTGCATTTTGCATTGTACTTGCACTAGATTTGCTTTGGAGTACTAGTTAGGACTTCATATAGGAAATCTTGCATTCATCATTTGAAGAAAAATTGTGCATTTCACATAGTAGCATACCCTATTTTCATGGACACAATGCATTTGCATTGATTGTTAGGTGTGCATTTTACTTCATGTTGTGTCATAACACCATTAGTTGCACGGTCGTATCCCTATTTTGAGTAATAAAGCCAATTAAAATCAACGCTAAATTAAAATGAATTACACTCTTTTATTTTCTAGGGTGTACCAACAAGCTTAGGTTTTAGGGTCTTGGAATAGTTCATTGTGAGTAAATTCTCCAAGACCATTAAACAAGAACATCTATGTGTCTGTCCAAGTGAGTGTGTGAAATCCTTGGTATAACCAGTGTTTCTCAGGATCCTCCTCTTAGAAGGGAGTTAAGCACGAGGCAGTGTGAGCGGTTATTGATTGGGATGACCACTAGTCATAACTGAGTAGCATCAGATATATTTCCAGGATTGTATTCGTATCTGGGGCTCTTTTGAGAGTTTCAGGCTTTGCTACCCTACCCATATGGTCAATCCCGCCTGCGACTTTCCGCCTGAGCATTGATTATATTGAGGTGACCTTAGTGGCCTTACCTAGGATATAGAAGGGGTACTTTGCAGGGGTTATTCTACAGGTGTCCCAGCCAGGTTAGGGTCGGAAAACACAGTCCCTTTATGCGTTGAAGTTGAGGGCCACAATAATTGGTTACGTACCACCGCTTGTTGTGTATGGGAGTCTCAATCCTCTCCTAGGCGAGACATACCTGCTTCATTCGGGAGCTCACTTATCCAGCCCTTGTTTGCTTGAATTTGGTTTTAGATTTTATTAGTGGTTTCTATGTGCACGATAGTTTGCCTAGGGTTTGCATAAATAGAGAGTATTTTTATTTTTTGAGTCATTGTAGATTCGGGTGCGGCTCCTCGCCATTCTCGTCGTTTAGCAGGACTTTTGCCTTCTAATTATCCTCCTCCTTTGGAAGAGAGACCTAGATAGTCTAGGCAAACTATCTCATACTTTGATTCACACACCATGGGAGACCATATAGAGGATATTCATGAACCACCTTCTCCCATTCGTGTTAACAATGGAGAGTTTACTCCTACTTATGATCCTTCACCCGACTTGGCTGAGTTAGGTCCTATGATTTTTGAGATAGGAACCTTTCATGATAGACCTACTCACTCTAGGGTTGATTCCCCATTGATGCAGTACTGGTATGAAATGTCGGAGGATGCTGAGACTCATTTTGAACCCGCAAGCTCTAGCTATGGTAGTTATGGTATGCCTGGTTTTCCTACACATGATTTGGCATTTCATGTCGAATCTGACTTCGAGCCTAACACTATGCCTGGGGGCACTCTCATTCCTTACCATGCAGAGAGGTTTGGGAGCACTAGTCACATTGCACCTTCCGCCCCAATGGTGGAAGTCGCGTCACATATTCCTCCTAGGTCTAGGGTTACCGATCTTATTAGGATACCAGACCCGAGACAGGTAACGATAGGGAATAGTACATACATTATTACTCAGGTCCCTCCATCCTCAGTTCCTACTTCTTCAAATTTTCACCCTCCACCTTATTCAAGTGGTCCTTCGAGCCCAAATGTTGCTACGAGTCATGTCCATACTGCGGTTACTAGACCGGTTGTGTCTCAGCTTCATGCACCACCCGGCGTTTTGGGAGGTCATGATCATAGTTCTAGAGGTCACATTCCTACTTCTGGAATGTATATTCCTACTTTCGGAACGTATGTTCCTACTTACGAAGTGTCCCATGGGACATCGTATGCGATGACTTATGGACCCTATTATGCAATGCAGTATGGACAGGGTTCTTCACCTTATGGGGGCAGGTATCAACAACCTGCTTACTCTCCTAACTACGGCTTTGTAGCTCCTAATAGTCAAGGTCCACCACAATATGGTGTTTCCACGCCACCCTATATGGGTCATACGTGAGGAGGGCACTATGGGCAAGGCCATGGTGGTAATCAGACCTATATGAATCAGGGAGCGGTCCACTGACCTCATCATCCTAGGCTCCCTTTCCTCGCAACGCTCAATATTCCTGACTTGTCGAGATTAACAAATGATCCTATAGCTCATGACCCGGCTTGGATGGCTATCCCTACCAAGATTCCTTAGAACATACCTAAGTTCGAAGGCAAACCAGGAGAGGATCCGAGTGAACATGTTACTACGTTTCACCTATGGTGCTCTTCGAATCCCTTACATCAGGACTCCATTCGTTTGAGGCTATTTCAACACACCCTTACATGGCCTACCATGAAATGGTATATAGAGCTACCTAGGGGAGCTTTCGCTTTGATCGACAACCTTGCGATGACTTTTCTTAACCACTTCTAGCTACCAATGTGTTATGACGTTGTTACTGAACTCTTGTCGACATTTCAGCAAGATAAAGCCACACATATCTCTGATCATATTCAAGAGTGGCGTAGATGGAAGAGGTTAATTAAAGCCTTTATACCGGCGAGGTTCCTTCTCAAGTGGTTCCTCAAGTCGTTATTGCCATATATAGTGAAGGATGTTTCCACATCCGGAGTGCAGAATGAGGAATAAGTGATTTGCAGGGCACAGGAATTGGACTTGATCTATGCTCAGTCTAGTTTTTTATATGAGATTATTCCCAATGCTCCACATTCCAGTTTCGAACCCAAAGTCAAACCTGGACCACATGCCGATGGCATTGTGGGTTGTGCAAGTGCGAAACCTACAGATTCAGTTGCAAAACAAGTTAGTCAATTGTCAATCAATCAATCTACTTTGGGACAAGCTACGGCTTCGTCTCAACCCACCCAAATGGTGAGTGTACTTTCTGTGCAATCGTCGGACCAGAAGGGTAACTAGTAGCCCGGACGGAATAGAAAAAAGGGTAAAAATAATCATAAGGGTGGGAATAAGAATGAGAATGCTAATAGTAATGACAAGAACGGCTGGAATGTTGTGGGGGACAAGCAAGCTAAATGTAAGTTTAAGCTCCCTTGCAAGTTATGTAAGGATGATCACCTCACTTACTTGTGCCCTCGTATTGAGGAAGCCTCGAGATTCTTGGCATAGGGCCCAGCTGTGCTAGCTAACCCTTTACAACATAATCAAAATATGAACTCGAGGTCCCATGACAAGTCTGGTGGTGATCAAGATCCGCCGGAGGGTAGTGGTCATGGTTGCATTAACATGGTACGTGCTGTGAAGGTTGTGAACCGTGCGAAAGATTATGGTTCGTCACAACCCATCCCAAGCAAAGAGCCTGATCCACCAGGGTCTCCTTTGCATATTGAGAAACCTGTGGATAAACCTGAAGCTGCACCTCACATTCCTAAGGGATTCCTTAAGCGTTCGGGGCATAATCCAAATACCTGAGCCACCCAGAACTATTCAGTTGTCGAGGATTTGAGCCACACTCCTTGTGCGATGTCTGCATTGGAAGTGCTTCAGAGTTGTCCTTCGCAAAGGAAGGCGTTGCTTTCTGCCCTCATGTGAATGATGATGATTCTTCCTCTGTGATCAAATTTGAAACTGTATGACTTTAGCCTCACTTGCGCTACTATGTGTCTCTTTTGATTCATGTAGAATGTCTTAATATGACCGTCAAGCGCACTGTGATTGACGAAGGCGCTGCTACTTCTGTGATGTCTTTATCCTGTTGGAAGGGTCTGGGTTCCCCTAAGCTATCTAAATCAGTGACCATGTTAACTGCGTTCAATGGGAGATATTTTAGGCCACACGGCATCCTTCCTTCCCTTAAAGTTTGTTTGGGAGGGAAGACCGTTGCAATAGAAGTCGAGGTGGCTGATGCTCCCCTTGACTGCAATATCTTGATGGGTAGGAACTGGATGTATAGTATGCAAGCCATTGCTTCTTCCCTATTTCACTTTGTATGCTTTCCACATAATGGGAAGATCATAACGATTTATCAAACGAAATTCAAGAATCTGTCTGTTACTGCATATTCAGGAGCTTCGATCCCGATCATTGAACACTCTCAGCCGGCAACTGGGAGTGTGGGTGTAGGCATGTATCCATCCCTCATGGGAAGATTTAGTTGTCCTGCACCAATCCTTATGATTGGATCTACTTCCGATGAGGCTTCGACATCTACGAGATCGGTGTCTTTTCGCGTGAGTCATATGGAAGATCCTTGGATTCTTCCTACATTGAGTACCCCGAGTGAACCCATCGTGATGGACGTGCCATTTACTGCAACTATGATAGCTTATCAAGCTAATATCGAGTGTGTTGCAGAGCCTAGTCCTTCCTCTTCGCGAATGGAAGAGGAGGACCCTTATGTGCTACCGGCATGGGCAGTACAGTCTTCTCACACACATGACTACCTTGATGTGGTTTTCCCTTTAGATGAAGCGATTATTGAGGCTATGTTGGGAGTTGAGCCACCATGGGAGGAACTCCATCATAGATCGTACTTTCTTCCCGAGCTTGACCGCTTGGAGTGTGAGGATTTTAGGGCGGTTATTAGTCAGAGAGTTGGTAGTCCTATGGTTCCATTAAGCTCTCCTGGTCTGATGGCTGATGGAAACATGGCGAACATATCTTCAATGATTCCTATCAACATCTCTCGCAATCTTGGCATGATAGAGAATGTCTATATTGGGGTGGAATGTTCCCATCCTGAGATTCTAGAATACACCGAGCTATTTAAGGAATTCCATGATATTTTTGCTTGGTCTTACGATGAGATGCCAAGTATTGACCCTTGTACTGTCGAGCATGAGATTAAGACTTACCCCAACGCTAAGCCTATTTGACAACAGTTGCGTGCGGTGAATCCATGAAAGCATCTACAATTAAGGCAGAGATAGAGAAGCTATTGAAATCCGGTTTCATCTATCCCGTTCCCTTGATGGAATGGGTTTCAAACCCCATTTTGGTGGGTAGGAAGCAGGGATCGATCTGCATATGTACTGATTTCCGCGATTTGAATCATGCCTGTCCTAAGGACAATTTCCCCACACCATTTATTGATCAGATTTTGGATGAGTGTGCGGGCAGCGAGGTTTTTTCCTTCATGGACGGATTTTCTAGATATAATCAGATGTAGATTAAACCTAAGGACTAACATAAGACTGCATTTATTTGTCCTTGGGGAATGTTTGCATATCAAAAAATGCCTTTCGGCCTTAAAAATGCTGGAGCTACATTTCAGCGGGAAATGACCTTGATCTTCCACAATCTCAGGTCAATTATCGAAGTATTTTTGGATGACCTTGCTGCTCATTCTTGTATGAGAATGCGTCATCCCTATCACTTGAGATTGGTATTCGAAATATGCCGGCACTATTCGGTTAGATTAAATCCTCATAAGTGCACCTTTTTTGTGAAGTTAGGTCGTTTGTTAGGATTCATTGTCTCTAAATAGGGTATAAGAGTCAATCCTTTGAAGGTTGAGGCAATACTTCAATTGTCTCCCCTAAATAATATTCGCTATCTTCAGTGTTTGCAAGGCATGGCAAACTTCTTACGAATATTTGTTGTCAACTTTGCCAATTTGACTATAGGCTTCATGCGTCTATTAAAGAAGGATACCCCCTTTTATTGGGATGAGCGAGCCCAGGAGTCCTTCAATGCACTCAAGCGAGCCCTAGCATCGGCCCCAGTGATTAGTCCCCCAGACTATAGCCATGATTTTCTATTATATGTGGCCACGTCATTAGAGACGATTGGTATGGTTTTGGTTCAAGAGGATGAGGAGCTCCAAGAGCATCTCATATATTATTTGAGTTGGAACCTTATTGACACAGAGATTTGTTATTCTCATGTCGAGAAGCTTGCTTTAGCTACCGTACATGCGGTTCAACAGTTGAGACATTATATTCCCCTTCGCCAGACCTTGGTTATAGCCCATGTCAATCCTTTTCAATTCGTCCTCACCCGAAGGATGATTGGGGTAAAATATAATAAATGGATAGTCATTCTGCAAGAATTCGATCTCGAGTTTGTTTCGGCAAAATAGAAGAAGTCTTTAATTTTTGCAGAGCTTATATCGGATTTCCCGAGCGAGGCTGAGGAGTTGTTTTGTGAAGATACGTTTGTCGACAAACATGTCTTCTTAATCTCAACTTTAGACCCATGGTATGGGGATATCATAGTATATTTACAAACATTGAAGACCCCTACTCACCTTTCGCGGGATGAATGACGACGATTACGTCATGTCTCTAAGAACTACCTCATAGTGCATAACACTTTGTACCGTCGTGGGGTAGATTCCATTTTACGACGTTGTTTAACTCATGAAGAGGCTGAGGTTGTGCTGAATGATTGCCACGGAGGGGACTGTGGTGGTCATTTATCTGGGCTTTCTATAGCTCAAAATATTTTAAGAGTGGGTTATTTCTGGTCATCGATCTTTAAAGATTGTGTTGATGCAGTCAAGAGGTGCCACCCTTGCCAGGTGTTCACACGTAATATGCGCTCCAAACCTACCCTGTTACATCCCATTATCACTGCCAATCCCTTCACTAAGTGGGGGCTCGATTTTATGGATTGCAACCCAGTTTTGGCTAGGGGGCACCATCATGTTATAGTGGTTGTTGATTACTTCATGAAATGGGCTGACGCTATGCCTACAGTAAAATCCGACAGTGAGACAGCCACTCACTTCGTATTCAACCAAATTATTACTCAATTCAGGATTCTAAAAGAGCTTGTCACTGACCATGGCTCGCACTTTCATAACTGTATGATGGAAGAGTTGGCATCGAAGTTAGGGTATAAGCAAGATCATTCCTCTTCTTACTACCCTCAAGCGAATGGACAGGTAGAGGTAGTGAATAAATCACTCAAATCCATTCTCCAACGAACCATTGCACAAAGAGAGAATAATTGGCACATCATGTTATATCCTGCTTTGTGGGCATATTGAATCGCTATTAAGACTGCCACTGGTTTTTCTCCATATCAACTTGTACATGGAGTGGAGTCAATATTCCTGGTTGAATGCGAGATTCCTTCTTTGAATCTAGTTGTAGAACTCTTACCAGACACTTCACCATTGGAGGAACATTTGGTTCACCTTGAGCAACTTGATGAGCAGCGTCGGGATGCCTTGGTGGCTCTAGAAGTCAATAAACGTCGCGTAAAGGTCCAGTACGATAAGTCTGTCCGTCCAAGGAGGTTTAGTGAAGGAGACTTGGTCCTTTTGTGGGATCAACCGAAAGAACCCTTGGGGGTAGGGAAATTTAACCCTATGTGACGGGGTCCTTACGTGGTCAAGTGTGTGTTAGAGAGGGTGTGTATGAGTTAGTGGATTACGAAGGAACGGCCTTGGAGAAGCCTAGAAATTCACTCTATCTCAAGAAATACTATGCATGATCTTCAGCCAAGGCTGCTTATTGTATATTATTGTACAGTTTTGCATAGTTAGGTATTTTTCTTATCATGATCAGGTTTTTGATTAGTTTCCATTTATTTTGGCAGATGTCAATGGAATCTTCCACCTACATAGGATTCGCGGATGGTGCGATCTGTCACACTCAACACTCAGCCTCTGCTGCTTGGGTGATTTATACTCCTATGGGTCAGGTACTGTCTTCAGGAGGCATATATCTACGGCCATATTCCAACAATGTTGCTGAATATAGTGTCGTTATTGAGCTTCTACGGGATGCCATTTCATATGGCTCTCTCTCTCTTAAGGTACATCTTGATTCGGAGTTAGTAGTGTCACATCTTAATGGTTTGTACCATGTTAGAGATCCGACGTTATTGAGAAGATTATTATGTATGAGATTGTTAGAACAGCAATTTGACAATATAACATATATACATATTCCAAGAAATAATAATCAAGTTGCTGACGCATATGCTAACTACGTGTTAGATTGGCATTTGTTTCATTTATGGTAAAGTAATCACAAACACAATTTTTACACTTGTAAATAAATAAACCGATCACCATAAAAATTTTATATATAAAAACCAAAATGTGATAATACATAGTGTCATGATAAAAAATTGGGGCTCTCGAGCCAGCAACATATAATACACGGTAGTACAAAATGCATACACTCCCAGGTGTCTAATCCTATGGAGGAGGAGGAGGGTTGTGATCATGGAAGGTCACTACGGATCTAGCTATCCTTCAGAATAATCGCACCCATGCACGTGGTACACCCACCACCTACCGCTGCATAGCCTTAGGAAATTCCTTGACTTGCGCCATGAGTGTTATAGAGATTTTCACCCCACTAGGTGAATCACACTTTGTATGGCCTTCCTCTGTCCCACTGCAAACTCTTTAGACCCAATGGACCACATTTTATCCTTTGACGTATCATTGATCATCCCCAAAACTATATAAACTATGATATGTGCAGCTTTTTCCTCAATAACCGTGTACATACGCGGGTTTGACCCCTATAGTCGCGTACATCGGGATGTGTACATAATCCAAACCCTTTTGGAAGTTTCCTTGACTTGGATCTGACTCAGTCGACTCCTGGCATTCCATATGCCTTGAGATCGCTCGGATTCGACCCTTCATTGTCCCTTGTGAAGCTATATAAGGAACCCCTTGGTACATTAAAGGGGAGGAGAGATAAGAGAGAATTGAGAGTAACGAAACTATAGTCCATTGTTGCCAGAACTTATGCTTGAGTCTGCATCCCTTTGTCCCTTGGAGCACTGTTGTGTTCTTCCCAAGCTTTCCTTTTGCTAGTAAGCTTGCTATCGAAGTGATGGAGGATTGAGGTGGTGGAGGCCCAAGTGGGGGATTCAGTTTCTCTAGTTCGCAGACATGCCATCAGAGGTTGTCACTTGTAATCTCTGATTCATATTAATAGAAATATCTTTTCTTGTCCAGTAATGTGTATTTGAATGAATATTGTATCCATTGGAATATGTCAAATGCTTATACATTATTGATTATATATGCTAGAAAAGATCTAACACCATGAAATATAGTATGCTTGTATTGTTTACTTGTTGTTGAGGACGTGCTATAACAATTCAAGCTGAATATTGGAAAGCTCAACGGGGATCTACTTCAACCGTCCAGAATAAGGTACGAGGTTCGATCCTTTAGTGTTAGATGTTTTTATTTCTATTGAATATTGGGAAATATTGATTTCTGGAGTATAGCTGTCTGTTGTGGTACCCCAAGCCATAGGAATTTCTCTCCGTAACAGAATTGGCGACTCCGCTGGGGATGTTCCTTGTTTTTCTTTGGGGTTGGGGGCACAATGGGCTTGATATTATTGATTTTCTCTCTGTTTCTCTCTGTTTATGTGTCGCATGTTATAGTATGTTTGTCCACTAACACTCCCCTTTATTGGTTTGGCCTTGACCTACTTTTTACCACTACCTTCTCTGTATACGCGGGTTTTTGGCCAAAATTCACGTACATACGCGGATTTTTGGACAAAAGTCGCGTACATACGCAGTTGTTCTTTATATAGTCGCATACATCCTCCCTTTTGGTGAGTCTGATGTTGTGGAAAGTTGCTGGGTGGGTTGTGAGTGTGGTTGGGTCTTCCTTGGGTCTGAAGTTGTCTGTTGGATGCTTCTTTTGTGACCAGAGACCGTTCGTGCCTACCTCAGGTATAACGTCTACACTGGCATATAGGTTAGGTTCACCACCGTTTGCATTTTGCATGACCTTATGACCATGTCACTATATCCTTAGGTACGAACCCACTCTATTATGTCATAGAACCTTCTTGTTGCTATAGAAGTGGCATGATATGAGTGGTAGAGACTCACCTTACATGGCTACCCTAGTTAGCGCCTTATTTTCATTTGGTGCCCATGCCGATGTTTCCCCCTTTAGGGTGTGGGAGTCTGTTGTATAGTAATGCCATGACATTTAGCAAGAGCCTCATACTCCTCTTGATCTTATGCTGGCCTATTTCCCCCCGGACTCCCCTTATATCGAGTTGGGAATGCTTTATCATGAGCTTTTCCTCTCTTATTGAGCTTTATGTCGGCTCCCCTAACATTGCGTTTCAGCCATATAGCCCGAGCTTGTCTCATGTCTAGCCATGCAGAGCCTTTCTTTATATCCTTCGCAGCTTGATTCCCTTTTTACCGGGAGGGGATTTTCCCCCGAGTGTCGATATCCTACACATGTATCCTTGCATTGAGCATAGGTATGTTCCACTGCTTGGAACTAGTTTGTTGGCCCTCATGACACTCCTCTCCTCCTAGTTTGTAACTATAAAGCTAGTTTATTCTTTTTTCAAGCTTTTCAAATAACTGAAAAAGACCAAAAAAATAAAAAAACCAAAAATCCAGACAAGAAAAGATATTATCTTTGGAAGTTGTCGAGTCGTGTCGCCTTCGAACAGAGCACTGTATATCACATCCATTGGTTGGGTTATAGTTTGACTTAGGAGCTGTACTCGTTATCTGAGTTTTATCTCCACTGACTGGTTAAGCTTCCAGTCCCTATGGAGCCTCTATTGATTCCCCCTGCGTCATAGAGATGTCCCAGTTTGTATATCGAGTCTATGCTTCCTTCATTCAGTCACCATACGCCTTTATGCTCTTGTTCGAAGGAAGTTGAAACCTGAGACGGCCATTCCTCAATTATCTGAACTTTGCATGTCGGCCATTCCCGGTACAGTTACTGGTTCGTGCACCTTATGATCGAGTTCTTCCATATTATGCAGCCTTGCTGAGTACCTCGTGTTGGATGATGGGGGATGCCCTGATGCCC
>LPNX010809412.1:262449-332717 GCA_001517045.1 Pseudotsuga menziesii | reverse complement strand
TAGATGTTTTTATTTCTATTGCATATTGGGAAAGATTGATTTCTAGAGTCTAGCTATCTGTTGTGGTACCCCAAGCCATAGGAATTTCTCTCCATAACAATGGGAACCCTATGTGTCAGTCTCACAAAATTGGTATGAATGCTTTGGAGTATCCGCTCTGCATCCACACCCGTGATATCATCTCCTCTTCCCCTCCATCTATGATGAGGGAAGCCTTCTGGCCGCTGTTGTCCCACATCTGCACACAAATGGTAGATGTCACTATGTATTGTCACGCAAAAATATGTCTTTTGGATTCTATATAATCAAGAAAACACAAAAAAATTAAATAACTCAAAAAAATTTTAAAAAGAGAGGGTTGATATTCGTTACCTATATCACCATAAGCTGATCTTGGTGGTAGCGGCATGTCCGAGTCCCCCTGGAAATCTATCCCTGCATAGGGGTAGTCATCGATGGCAATTATCTGTCATTGCCACCATGGAAAGAAGTTAGCTGGATATGGGTTGGCCACCCTACCACCCCCCAGTCTGTGCATAGCATCTGTCCAACACCGTTGGGCCGGATCTTGAACCCCGTGAAGAGGAACGTCCACTCTGGGGCTCAATCCTGGAACACGCTCGAAGAAAAACGTGCTCAAAATATTGCTGAACCCAAAGTTCCGCACTCTACCTGCCTTACACTCACTGAGCTAATGTTTCATGTTGCTCAGTAGTGTAGTGCTCCAGTCGTAAATCGTGGGTCTCATGCACTCCATTGCATAGAACATCAAAGGCCGTGAGGCCTGGTGGAGTGATGCCAAGCCTACTATCCTGCCCAATGTCAATAGTATGGCCTTTAGGCCCAGCACCTGTATAGCGTTGGTAGGGACCTAACTCCCCACCTTCTTTGTGTCTGGATAGCAGTACACCGTAATCTACTCGTCGATAGTCAGGCCACCTCCTGGCCCACCATGAGAACGAAGGTTCACTACTTCCCCTCGTCTAGAAAGCCCTGTAATGAAGTATATCTCCTCCACCTCTATAGTGAGGAACATCCCATCTATCTGGAAGGAATCCGAGTCAAGATCCCAGTAATCCACCAGTATCTGTAATAGTCTTGGTTTGGCCCTCAAACCACCAAGACACCAAAACTTGTAGATTCCGCATGCACGTAAAGCTTGTTGAGCCATTAGATTGGTCCTTACTACTTCCTCTACCTCACCATGTTCACACTTTCTCCACTCTAGGACCATCCTGCACAACAAATTGCAAATTTTCCCATTAGATTATTGAAAAAACCTTATGCGCGGCCTCATACGTGTCTGTTTTCAAAACAGTCGCATATGTACGCGGGTTTGGGGGCATTTTCCACGTATATCCTGCCCTATACGTAGAAAAACCCTCGATTTTCGTGTGGGCCGCAGCGCCCATTTTAGTTTGGCCTAGAAAGCTTAATTGACCATGGAATTTCATAAAAATTGCATCAAAATGAAAAAGAAGAGCATGGGTAAATACCTGGAAGAAACGGTAGTGGATTCCGCCGACTGGATCTCCTAGAATTCGCTGTTGAAAATCTGAGCTCAAATGGGTAAAAGTTTCAAATGTTTTATAATATTTTGAATTGTTTACTATTGATAGAAAATTTTCAAATATTTGAAAATTTTTACCCCCTTTCCTATAGTTTCGACATTTTCTAACCATTTTGGACCGTTTTTTACATAATTCATGATGTAGAGGACCTTTTTTAGTGCCGTTTTAGCCGTTGGATTGACCCGTTCATGTCGATCTCAGGTATCATTTATAAAGTGGCATATAGGTTAGGTTTCATCATGATTTACATTTTTCATGACCTTATGACCATCTCATCATGACCTTAGGTACGAACCCACTCTATTATGTCACGGAACCTTCTTGCTACTTTAGAAGTGGCATGATATGAGTGGTAGAGCTGCACCTTACATGGGTACCCTGGTTAACGTCTTATTTGTATTTGGTTCCCATGCTGACATTTTCTCCTTTAGGGTGTGGGAGTCCATTGTATAGTACTGCCATGACATTTCGCAAGAGCCTCATACTCCTCTTGATCTTTTGCTGGCCTATTTCCCTCACGACTCCCTCATGTCAAGTTGTGAATGCATTATCATGAGCTTTTCCTACTTTATTGAGCTTTGTGTTGTCTCCCCTGACATTGTATATTCATCCATATAGCCTGAGCTTGTCTCATGTCTAGCCATGCAGAGCCATCTTTTATATCCTTCGCAGCTTGTTTCCCTTTTACCAGGAGGGGATTTTCCCCCAAGTGTCGATATCCTACACATGTATCCTTACATTGAGCATAGGTATGTTCCATTGCTTGGAACTAGTTTGTTTTCCCTTATGACACTCATCTCCTCCTAGTTTGTAACAATAAAGCCATTTTATTATTTTTCAAGCTTTTTAAATAACTGAAAAAGTCCAAAAAAATCAAAAAACCAAAAAGTCGAACAAGGAAATATGTTATCTTTGGCAGTTGTCGAGTCATGTCGCCTTCGAACAGAGCACTGTATATCACATCCATTGGTTGGGTTATAGTTTGAATTTAGGAGCTGTACTCATTTATCTGAGTTTATCTCCATTGATTGGTTAAGCTTCCAGTCCCTATGGAGCCTCTATCGATGCCTCCTATGTTGCAGAGATGTCCCAATTTGTATATCGAGTCTATGCTACCTTCATTCAGTCACCATGCATCGTTATGCTCTTGTTCGAAGGAAGTTGAAGCCTGAGTCGGTCATTCCTCCGTTATATTGACTTTGCATGTCAGTTGTTCCTAGTATAGTTACTAGTTCGTGCACCTTATGATCGATTCCTTCCACATTATATAGCTTTGTTGAGTACCTCGTGTTGGATGATGGGGGATTCCTTAATGCCCTCCTTCCAACGGATTTCATCCCATCGACTTCAGATCATTTATTCTAGGACTGGAATCTAGAGTCATTTTGAGTGCCTTGAGATTTGTAGTCATCAGTTGTAGGTTCTCTCGCCATCGACAGTCTTGGGGAATACATCAATGTCCCCTGATCAATGGATCCTCTCAAGTTTTCGACCTCAACACATTTATTCACACTTTTTAGTTTGCACTCTAGTACCTTGATTCCCATTTTCATTATCGGTGGGTGATGTCGCGTCTGTTAACTATATACATTAATGACCGGTAATTAGACGATGGACTACTATGTTCAACCTCGACACCTCTATTCGCATAGTAGGACATGTACTCGTAGCGGTTTGTGTAGAAGACTTTCCAGATTGGTGGCATCTCTTATGTGCTACCTCCTTGATCATGCCAGTGTTGATGAGATTTCAGCTCTCATGACTTGATTCCAATATATGTCAGACATTTCCAGCCATTATGGAGATCTTGATCTGTTATATATCTTCAGCCATTATGGAGATCATGGTCCTTTGTATATCTTCATCATGGAGATTCTGATCTATGTATATTGTACATGGCGATGACCACTTATGTGATATCTTGTATCATGCCTATTCATGGCCATTGTACTCTTATATATCCGGGACTGCTATATGTATTTGTAATTATGTGCAGAGTTGTATCATTGTACTATGCTGATTGGGTGGCTGGTCTTCCATTTGGGATACTTCATCACTACACATTTGGGATGGACTTATAATGTATTTCAGCCATCGTATGACCCCTCCGACCTCACACATTAGGGGGCATCTATTATAGCTGATTTTACCACTCCAAGTGAATCACACTTTGTATGGCCTTCCCCTATCCTGCTGCAGACTCCTTAGACCCCATGGACCATTTTTTGTCCTTTGATGTTTCCTTGACCATCCCTAAAAACATGTGAAAAATGATACACGCGACTTTTAAACCTATAAGCGTGTATATACGCGGTTTTGACCCCTAAAACTACGTACATCGGGATGTGTACAAAAATCCAAATCCTTTTGGAGTTTTCCTTGACATGGATCCGACTCACTTGACTCCTGGCCTTCCCTATGCCTTGAGATCGCTCAGATTCGACCTTTCATTACCCCTTTGAAAAGCTATATAATGAACTCTATGGTACATTGAAGGCATAAGAGAGAATTGAGAGCAAAGAAACTATAGTCCATTGTTGCTGGAACTTAGGCTTGAGTCTACATCCCTTTGTCCCTTGGAGCACTAGTGTGTTCTTCCCAAGCTTGCCTTTTTCTTGTGAGCTTGCTATCGAGAGATGGAGGATTGAGGTGGTCGAGGCCCAAGTGGGGGATTCAATTTCTCCGGTTCACAGACATGCCGTTAGAGGTTGTATCTTGTAATCTCTTATTTATATTAATAGAAATATCTTTTCCTGTCCAATAATGTGTGTTTGAATGAGTATTTCATCCATTGGATTATGTCAAATGCTTATACATAATTGATTATATATGATAGAATATATCTAACACCATGATATATAGAATGCTTGTATTGTTTACTTGTTGTTGAGGAAGTAATCTATAAATTCAAGCTGAAGTTGGAAAGCTCAACGGGGATCTACTTCAACCGTTCGAAATAAGGTATGAGGTCTGATCCTTTAGTGTTAGACATTTACTTTCTATTGCATATTGGAAAGGATTGATTTCTAGAGTCAAGCTGTCTGTTGTGGTACCCCAAGCCATAGGAATTTCTCTCTGTAAAAACTATTCAAGATAAAAGTCAAAATGAATTGTTTTTAAACCAAATTCACTATTTATGGTAAAAAAATAAAATGTTTTACCCACTTTTCTATGGTTTTGGTCATTTATGAATATTTTGACTAATGGTTCATTGATTTTTTCCTATTTTTACAGGTCATGGATGAAATTTGAACATGTTTTCTCGACATATAAGGTAGGATTTGGTCCCATTGCATATTGCATTTACACCTTATCATGTTTTGAACTGTAGGATTCCCTTTTTATCCATGGACTGCTATATATAGCCTTGTCTTATCCTTCAAACATATTTTTTCTTTAGTGGATTAAATCCTACCTAACATGGGCTACCTTAGTTAGAAAATTTATTTTCCTTTCGGTACCCATGTTGCATGTTTCTAGGTCGCAGGAGCCTTCGTAGTTGTCTTACATGAAAAAAATGAACCTCATACCTTATATTTTGCATACTATCCTTTGTTATAAGGCTCCCATCATATTGATTTATCTTCAAGCCCTGGTCTAACTCCTTAAATGTGACTAGATTTCTGAGTTACTTGTTATTTCACAATCATTAAAGGAAATGAAAGATCATACACATTGGTATAAGTTTAACACTTTTTTGGACCATATGAATTACTTACAAAAAATGAATACTCTATTTCACTGTGTTTAGAAGAGTATTTCTAGGTATAATTTTATCTCTTTTTCGGGCCTGGAAGACTAAATTTCTGAAAAAGGAACCTACCTGAGTTTACATTTTCTTTTTTCGTGCTCTAGATTAAACTGTGAAAAATATTATGAGAATTCTTTATGTCATTGTCATGCTCGTTAAAA
The DNA here is from genome assembly GCA_001517045.1 of Pseudotsuga menziesii. Taxonomy (NCBI): domain Eukaryota; kingdom Viridiplantae; phylum Streptophyta; class Pinopsida; order Pinales; family Pinaceae; genus Pseudotsuga; species Pseudotsuga menziesii. Next base: position 327,234 of record LPNX010809412.1, on the reverse strand, counting down.
CTCAATACAAAGCATTGAGTTTACTGTTGGTTGCCCCATACTCATAAATAAATGGAACATCTCGAGTGATCTTGCCCTCCTTCACACTCATTTAAGACTATATGCTTTCTTTTAAAGGAGCTTCGGTTTGGTGATAGTTTACCCCTTTTTTAGAACTTACCAACTAAATATGAAAAAGGTATACCTTAGCTCCTCAAAATATTAGAGAGTTCTCCTCTGGATTGTTTTATAATTTTTCGTACTCAAGAGACTATCTTTACGAGAAAGAACCCCCCTAGAATCTTCTTTGGAATTTTTAGACTCTCAAATTATGAAAACACCAATGAGTATACACTAATTCAGGCTCGTAAAATCAGTGAATCAGTGCTTTATCAAGCAATATTATATCTTTTCTTCAAGCATACCTCAAGTTTACTTTCTTGGACTCATTAAAACTTAACAATAAAGGAAGGAAGGAAATACTCTCTTTACTATAAGTTTGTTGGAAACAAGTCCCCTAAACAAAGCACTAGTTTGAGTCTCTCGATACTCATGTTTCATTTTTAAACTTCCCAGTTTCAACTAGTGCTTTGAGTTACTACTCCTCCATTGTTTACTTATCCATAGTACATGGGGAATTTTTCAATGTCTCCTACATTGCAAATGAGTCCAGTTGTCTATCTTAAAGTTTCAAGCTTCATTGAGACATCTCTGTGTCATGCACACAAGGATCACTAACCTCTATTTTTTTACCTCGATCCCTATCATGTTCATCTCTGATTTTGATCAATGCTTACCTTCCCCTATCCAGTCTACTAGTTTACTCATATGACCTGTTGAAGGATTCATTTCCTTCCTCCTCACAAATGTCTTCCTATCAACACCAACTAATGATGAAAACCTTTATTTTTGATAGTACCTTAGGATCCACTTTCCATCTCGGTGGTTTCCTTTGCATTGGTTTTCGGTACAACTCTTTTACCGATATTCTTATGGAATCCTCCATGTTCGACCTAACTACTATATTCACATGGTAGGATTCATACTTAATACTTTGGATTTGGATGAAGACCTTGGGTTTATATCTTATGAAACCTAAGTTGCGCAAGATCGTGTCAGGATTTGTGGCACCACTCCATCTATTGAAGATATGATATTGTACTCATGTGGCTATGATCCACCTTGTAAATATGTGTGGATTTGTAAGCTCTATTATATGATGTATATGTATCTTGTAAAGGAGCTAGTGTTCCACATTATTGAACATGGCATCCTCAATGATGATTTTGTAACAATGACAACTATTTGTTTGTTTTAGGTACTTCTCTGCATCCTAGATTCTGAGTCCTGTGAGCTAAATATTGTAATGTATTTTGGTCATCCTTACCCTCTGAACTCACACATTAGGGTGAATCTGTTATACCTCAAAATGGAACTTCTATGTCTAAGTAATGACACTAAATGTATCGTCATAAAAAAGGACATTTTGTATAGAAGTAAACCTAACTTTATAAGAGGATTGGACCCTTGATACAAACTATCAACTCTAGTATCATCATTCTTTGCATATGAACTCACCTTGAATATGTGAGTTTCCTTATAACAACCTTTGTACCATATGGGAGTTTCCCATAAGCAAACCATGTAACGATCCTAAATTTTGAATATGCGAGTTTCCTAAAGAAAACACATGTATCATTCATTATTTTCCTTATTACAACCCACGTATTTCATTAAAATTTGTTAAAATAAAATGATAACTAATCATGGAGAAGTTGGGGTCAATTTGGAAACCATCCTAAATCCCCTAACTATCATACCCTCACAATCCTTCCTCCCAAACAACTATAAAAATAGAAGAAGGGATAGAGGAGAGGGGGACCAACTTTGGAGGCAACTTTGGAGGATATGTAATGTTTCCAGAAACTCTATCAATAAATAATGTATTTTCCTTCCATCAATGTGCAATGCATGCTTCAATTTTTTTTTGAGTATTTATCTAGATTTTTCTTTGATTTAAATTGCAATAATTATATATGTTCATGTCTCATATGTTATAACAGTTGAAGGTGCTTTGAGGAAGGTTATCTTCTTTGTTGCAGGTGTTAGAGATTTGGATCTAAAGAGAATTTGGGAAAAGATACTAAGCTAGGATCGACCTTCAGAATAAGGTGCATATCCTTCATCTTTTACTCTTTAATATATGCTTGTCAAATCATGATTGTATGTTACTAAACCCTTAGTATATTGGTGGCCTCAAATTCCAACCATAGGATATATTACCTAACAACAATGCCCCATCACTTGAAGGGTTTAACACAATTAATGAATGTTTTCATAAGGAAAAAGGGACCATATTAGACTTTAAAGGAACCCGAGACATGGATCATTGAACTCCAAGTAATCCAATGTTATTGACAATGGTTGGTATTATTACTACACTTTGGTAATGTCCCATGCCAACTATCAATCTAACTACATATTAGCCAAGGTTTCTAATGGTAAAAAAATACTATATGTGCCCCTCATTCATGCCATAATTTATTGTCATTCTCACTCATGTAAGGGATATTTATCTGCTATGTGAAATTTTGGGTCTCATAAAGGTGAATGAACCCTATAATATCAAGTTACATCTATTAATATATTTTGGACTATAATTGCACATGTATGGTGTATTTTTTTTATTAGAGTAAAGCATCCATCCCTATTTTGATATAGAATATATTTTTTGTGCATTTATAAGCATTTGAGCAGTGTTATGTAAGAATTGAAACCTAATTTTCTTGGTTTTATTGTACACCACTACCATAGATTTTTGTAATAACTAGAGAATAGTTCACAGAAATAGGGAATCACAAAGGATTGTGTAGTATTAATATTCCTACCAAGTATAATACACAAAAATCCAATAGATAGCTCAAATAATCACTATTGTTAATCAATTACTAGTTGCATTGGTCATCACTACGCTCTCCTTTTCTCTAATAGGCTGCTACAAAGTCTAAATAGATTTATTATAAAAGAGAAATGTACAATAGTTCCCCTATCCCAACTTTTTTTTCAAAAGAAAAAATACTTAGCCTTGATATTCGAAAGAATCAAAGGATAATGGTTACATCACAAGGAGGGTCATAAGCCCTTAGTAAAGTCTAGAAGAAAAGTAATAGCAGGCTGCTCAACAAGACAATGAAAACAAAGATAACCCTTTTCTCAACATAGGGAGACAGATTTCCACCGAGGACACAAACATCAACCAAACCGATAATCCAAGAAAGCGCTCGAGGAGTCGGCTAATCGTAATATGTTCACTTCATCATGGTGACTAAAGTATGAATATATATCTAGTGCCAAAGGCATGAAAAAGAAGTATAGCACATCACAATATATGTGAGACAATTAGAAAATTATTGTCTCACCTCCCCCAATGATGTGTCCTTCGTAGAACGCAGTGAAGGACAAAACGCCCAGGGCCAGTATGAGCGCTTCCTTGGATAATAGATATGCTTCCTGATTGTGTTCATGGTAGATATGTTGAATCTCTAAGGAGAGAAAATAATATTTAAGATGTATGATTTTATCACACCATCCTTCCATATCAAGGACCGAGAGGGCAGCTTTCGCATTTTCGCAGTTTATGACAGCAGATGAATCTCCAAAAATAAATAGAGTGGGTATGCCTATTTTATCAACAAAAAATAGTAAATGCCATAAGGAAAAAAAATAGTTAGTGTTGTAGCCACACCCCAATTTCAGTATAAAAGAGTGTAAACTGCTAATTTTGAGCATTATACCAGCACCACCCAATTTGTTTTTGGAGGCTCCATCAAAGAACCCATGTGTAAAATGGTGCACCAGTGGAGATCCAACCAACCTGGATCCTTTCCTTTTTTATGTTGAGAGGAAACGAAATCAGCTGGTACAAGATCTTGGCACAAATATGATATGTCCCAATAGTTATGTCTTCAAAAATAGTGAAGTTACAAGTGATCTAGATATTCCAGATGAGAAAAAGTGTCAGATGTGAGCAAGTAGAAGCATTACTATACCATCCCTCAAGGTTCCCAAGGATTGAGTTAGTCTGCCAGGAAATGTCCAGATTGAAATATCTCTTGACCTATGCAAGAAGTTTCCTTAAAAAATTATAGGGGAGGAATATATGACTGATGGTTTCCTCTGCAGACAGGAAAAGACAACAATGACTAGGGCCACACCATCCCTTTCTCAGCAGGGTGTCCCAAGTACAGATGCGATTTCCCAAAACTAGCCAAATAAAACACTTGATTTTAAGAGGAATATTGAAGTTCCAAATCCGAACCAGTACTATGTTTGTCGAAAGTGGCACATGGGCAGAAAAAATAAGATCATAAGACAAAGAAGCAGTGACCTCACCATTTCTTTCATTATGCATCTAGAGTAAGGTGTCATGGGAGTCGTTAAGACAAATCTCACCATGAGATAAACTAGCAGTTTAGTCATCCCATTCAGAATTCCATCTACCTCCCAGGTTCAAGTCTTTGAACGAGAGCCAGTAAAAGTGTTTACCTGTGTCAACATGCATGAAACTTGCATCGTTGAGAGTGTGCAGAACAATATCAGCAAGATAATCACGAAGGTCCTCAGAGAGATGATAGGTAATGTTTTTTCCAACCAGTGGATCAACCGCCAACTTGATATTGCATCCATTACCCACTTTCCATCCAAGTTTCCTGCTAATCCAAGTGAGAGAACAAACAAACCCGTTCCATAAGTAGGAAGTACCGCGAATAAAATAGCAATGCTTATGCAACCAATCCTCGAAAGAAATATTTTTGAGGTATTTTTCTTGGATAATCCGGTTCCAGATGCCTGTTCCATTTATAACCAACTAGAATCTCTTTAGTCTGAGCAAGGTTCCAAACCACTCCATATTTTTAATATCCCAACCGCCAAAGGCTACTGTCATGGATAAGACCCGCCAGTCAACCAAGTGAATCTTTGAGCAACCTTCCTTACTACCCCAAAGAAAGGTGAACATGCAGTTTCTCAAATGGTGCAAAATGGAATTTGGAACCCTTGCAAGTGCAAACCAGTAAATAGGTAAGCCTGAAAGAACAACTCGAATAAGAGTGAGCCTGCCACCCAGGGTGAGAATTTTATAAGCCTAGTGACTGATTTTATTTTCGAACCTTTTGACAAGCCATCTCTAGTCCTTAGTACCATAGCTAGAGGGCTTCAAATGATATCCCAAATACTTGAAACCCTCATCAATGTGGTGCAATTTGTAGGGGATAAGAGTCATGATGCCCAATCGGATCTCCTCAGCAGTTTCATTGTATAGGAAAGAAGATTTTTCAGAGATGATACACATACCTGTGGCAGATCAAAATAGATGCATAGAGTCATAATACTGCTGCCATTCACACAAAGTCCTAATGCCAAAGATAATTGTATCAACTACAAAGAGAATATGAGTTACTGCTAACCGCGAAGAGATCCTAATACCTTGAATTTTCCCCTTAACGTGTGATTCCATGATAATAAGGCTAAGGCCTTCAATAACTGATAGGAATAGGAGGGGGGAGAGGGGATATCCCTGATGAATTCCCCTAGAAGCATAAAAAAAACTGGTGGGGGAGCCATTTAAGAGCACTAAGAAGTTTGTGGAAACAAGGCATCCCATAATCCAGTTCACCCCTACAAGAGGAACACCGACTTGCAAGATGACAAGTCTCACAAAGTTCCAGCTGACTCTATCAAATGCTTTTATGAGTTCAAGATTGAGGACCAGAGCATCAAATGTTTTAGTTTTAATAGTGTGCAATACTTCCTATGTGATCCCAACCGGTTCCAAAATATTCCTATTTTTTAGGAATACAAACTGTTCAGAGGAGAGAGAAAGGTCCAAGAAGGGCTTTAAATGATTGCCAACAATCTTAGCTATGAGTTTGTATACCAGGTTACAGAGAGAAATAGGTTTGTGGTTAGCAAAGGTTGAGGGCTTCTCACACTTAGGAATCAGTGTGATGAAGGTGGAATTTAGAGGGAAATAGACCCTACCTTCCCTTCCTGAGATTTCCACAACATCAAGGAGATCCTTTCCAACCAAATCAAAGAACCAGAGATAAAATTCCACAAGCCAACCATCGAGCCTAGGACTTCTTTCCTTTTTGAAGCTTTTGAGAGTACCCTCAACTTCAACAAGAGATACCTTCACGGTAAAGACACTACCATCCTCTTTGGAAATGAAAGAAGGAAAAAGTTTAATGACCCTCAATTGGTTAGCAATATTAGTACTCCCATCATCTTTATACAATGTTGAGAAGTGTTTTTCTCCCAATGATTTAATCAAACTTTCCTCATGTAGCAACAAGCGAGCAGAAGCAAAACTATGAAAGAAATTAGTATTTGCATCCACCACCTCCATCCATTTAACTCTACTTTTCAACTTATAGGTAAGTGCCTCATGGATAAGTAACTTCTCCTTTTGTGATTTGAGGGAAGAGAGGAGAGAAGAATCGGCTTTGGTAAGGATGACAGAGGGAGAGGCCTTCGGGAGAGAAAGAATTTCCTTATCAACTGCCACCATGAGACTAGATCTAATATTTTTCTATCTTTTCTCTGAGGTCTTTACGACCCTGTAGAAAGAGCAATTCGATAAGTCAAATTGAACGAGAGCCGACTTAGTCAATCAGCTGACTAAGTCGATGGGTCGACTTAGTCAATCGGCCGACTAAGTCATTCGGTCGACTAAACTAAGAGAATAGGTCGGCCACCTAAGGTCGTCTCGATTCACCAAACCGACAGGTAGTTATTTTGTAACTATTCTATAATCATATATATTAGGCTATTGAGCCAGATGAGAACTCAGTTCAGTTCTCTGTGTTGTATGGACTCATTTGTATTATATAATCTGTTTATTCACCTATCTGTTCTTATCTCTTGTCTCTGTTTTATATTTATATATGTTTTAGTGTGTATTAGTGGTAACCTTATGTGATCTGTGAGATTACAACATTGATTCCGTTGCCGGTAGTACACGACTAGAATGTATGCAAACAGATGATACCAGAGTAGGAGATTAAGGACTAGTGGGAACTTAAAGTTACAAACTATTTGCAGAATTATGCGTGAAGGAACAGATTAACAGTCGCAGAAGCAAAAGAAACATTTTTCACAGAGATGCATGAAAAGTTTGTCGAATCAGTGCCCCAACTTTTGAATAAATCCCTGGATGAGAAAACCGAACGGGATTAAAGAACAACAGTTGCTGGAAAAACTGATCTGAGGAGGTAGAACAAACTTGTCGGAGTGGTTTGATAAAATCACCGATAACTTCTATGAGGAACAAGCAGTTGAAGACAGAACTTCGGTAGAAACGGTCAAGGAGAAATTTTACACAGATCTCGCCGAACAATTTATGTGTTCCCTACCAACCTTGTTGTTCAAATTCTTGATCGAGAAAGGAGCAGCACATATCGTCGAACCTCGTCCATCACTTCACGAACTGCCAACAAACTCTAACTGGGAGGAGAAGCAGAGGAAGTGGGAAAAATTCATTACAGAAAGGGAGTGGAAATACTTCCTAAGCAAATAGACCAAACTATCAGGGCTTTCTAAAAAGCGTAGGGTAGGCTATGGGGGGGTAGCTGGTCATATGTCGAGATAGAGTATAGTGGATCCTAGTCGACTAGAAATAGATACCAGTCACCAGTAATGAGAACTCAACTAAAAGGGAACTCGAGAGAATAGTATCATACAAAGGTATGTCGGACACTCAAAAAATAGAAAGGGAAGAGAGACACCAGAGAAGGGAAGCAAGACGAGAAAGAGCCTTAGAGCTGCACAGAGGAAGGAACCCTAGGGAGAACAACTAGGAAGAGAATTCGCTAGAGTTGGGTCATGGCCAACATGAAGAAGGCATGGAACAAGAAGCGTCCCCTAAGGAGGAAGAATTGTGGATAGAGCAGCCAGAAGCTCTCCAATTAAGAGCTCCCAATGAAGGAACAGCCCTCTCGCCATTGAATCCGCGTACTTGAATACATGCTATTGTTGAAGAAGACCTCCGACTACGAGCTGGTGACTTTAGTATATGGATTCGACTAGGCGATGACACGTATACTGGACGACACCTCATTATATGTCAACCAGAGGAAGGGAACTGGGTGACCTTTCAAGCGGCACCCTCCATCTGAAGTATCCACTTGCTCTTACCGACACATGAAGGAGCGGCCACCCCCTACCAAATATAGATTTAGAAGAAATAGAACACTCAGAACTGCGGAAAAATAATCGTAGTGGACCATTGACAGCATAAGTCGACATCAAACGACTGTAAGACGACAAAGAATCGACAACCAACGGGAACGAAAGTTCCGTTGACCGAAGTTTCACAGAGACGAACACACCAATAACCCCACCACCCTCATCACCACCCCCAACTTCACCACCGCCACCTTCTGAGATCAGTGACAGTGATTTAGACATGGTTCACAGATCGGCTCACATTCCTCTATACGAGGGGGATGAGGACCCCAGACGACACTGGTTTGTCTGCGAGTCGACTTGGGAGGCCAACCAATTTACAGATGAAGATAGACAAATGGAACAATTCCCAGGAGCCTTAAGGAAAAGGGCATTGATGTGGTACATGACCTTTTCGAAGAGACAACCCAGAGCAACAAAAGCCGAGATTAAGGCATAATTCTTGTCATTCTTCAAAACTCCAGATGCTAAGCACCTGGCCGCGAAAAAAACTCAAAACCACATCACAAAAGCCAGTGGAATCCATCCGCGACTACGATAAGCATTGGAAGGACCTACTAAGCCAGCTGGATTATGTTATATATGAACAGTTACTAATCCAGTGGTTTCTTCAGGGCTATCTCAGAAAGTACGTCAACACATCAGTCTGGAAACGTTCAAAACTTACGAGGATGCCCTAACAAAATCTCTTCAAGTAGAGATGGACGAGCACATACCCGCTTACCCCATGGACCATAGATGGGAAGAACAACTCGAGAACATATAGAAGTCTCTAAAGGAGCTAAGCCTTAAGAATTAGGAGATCTGGTGCACCAAATGCTCGACGGCCGGCCATTCGAAAGATAACTGTCGACAAGAATATAGCCGACAAGACATTCGATTTGTACAGACCAAGTCCTTTTGTGACATTTTCTAGGAGCACGGAGATCACTCAATGAAAGACTTCCTGTTCAACATGAAGAACAGCAAGGCTTCCTGGTGTGCCATCTACGAAACCAAAAGTCATAACACATCCGACTGTCAATTAAACCCGAAGAACCAACAGAAATATCAGGCGGTCTACCAAACGAATGCAGTGGCACAGCATAATGAGCAAAAAAATCTAGCAAATGATCAAAATAGACAAAGATACAATGGTCAACGATATGAGTGCCGGTACGACAATTGACGCTCAGGCTATGAAGGAAGAGGATGATTCCCTGGGAATCATGACACATGACCGCGTTGACCCATTCAGTGCTTCACATGTTATAAAGAGGGTCACCGGTACACAGACTATCCATACAAGGGCAGGACTGATCTCAAATTATGTACCCACTGTGGGGTAGGGGATCACTCACTAGAGGATTTCCCTACCATGTTAGAAAAAATTAATACCAAGAAAAATGTTAATGTCTTGTCTTGTGTGCAAAAGAATGATGTAATAACCACCAAAAATTTACATATTGTAACTCGGCAAGGAACAAAAACAGGGGCTAATAACCTCAGAATCAGTAAAATTAAAGAGAAAAATGTCTATCTTGACCCACTAAAGGAAAAACAAACATATAAAGAAGCAACTCATGTATTTCAAGAAATTGCATGACAAGAAAACATTCATAACAATCGACCTAACACAATAAATGAATTAATCCAGCTCGTTCAAACAGACAACTTAGTATCCCAATTCACCGATTTTTTGTATGAAATAAAAGGTACCAACTCTGAAAAACAAACAAAGAACATCTGCAGCTTAAATCAAAAAGACAAAAGTGATGTTGACCCACTTTTCGACCTGGAAATCGAAGGTTACCATGTCCGACAAGTAGTGCTCGACTTCGGCTCACAAGTAAATATCATGACTCGTGACACTTGGGAACAAATGGGCAGACCTCGACTCTATGAGTCAGGAATATACCTAAAACTAGCCGACCAAGGCCTAATTGAACCCATTGGAGTCTAGAAAAACGTCGACATGACTATCAAAGGAATATCAACCAAGGTTGATTTTTAAATCATTGACCCAAAGGAAGGATCCAATTCCTTTCCAGCATTAGTAGTTCAACCTTGGGGTAGAAAGATGAAAGCATCCATATCCATGGACAAGGAACACATCAAATAAAAAGGAAATGGTCAAAAGGTCATTGTACCCATTCATCCATCTCAAGGGGAACCTTGGACTGAACGTATTGATGAAGAAGTCGATGTCAGACAACTCTACCAAATCCACAACAATGCAGACTACACAGAACCAAACACCCATGGAGAACTTCACTTAGGTAACCAAGACTCAGTTGGTTATAACTCAGAATCTGAATTATATGACTGGGAGATCAAGAACTATGAAACACAAGCAAGAGGGTGCTGGACTATACAAAAAGTGCAGAAAAATCCCACCCAACAGTGCTTCATAGTGCCCATTGTCCCAAAAATCTTTGAAAAGAAAATGAGGGAACACCCTACCTTACAACCGACCAAACTGAATACTACCCAACTACCAAGATATAAGGAAAGGGAATCACCAGTCATGTATGTCGAGCAAGTGTCCAAAAATATTGGTGAACATGGCCGACTTCAAAGCCTAGTTGAAACTTTTATAGGGTAAGCAGCTAGATGGTGGGATACCCATCAGACAAGACTACAGACCTAGAAAACTGATTCGACTTACTTTGTCGAAAGGTTTGGAGGAAATAAGTTAACCCAACAAGCTCAGATACCTATATTCACTCAAGGAAATAACCCAGAAGATCATATCAAAACCTATGAAAAGGAGTGGAGAAGACTTAGATACAAGGATGAATGATCATGGCCACACTTATTCCCATCAACCCTAGCCGACTTACCGAACAAATGGTATAAGATGGAAGAAGCTAGAGGTGAAAGCTTATTATGGCACGAACTCAGGGAAAATTTTATTAAAGATTTCAACTTCATACCTCAAAATGAAAATCTGGTCGAAACAACAAAGCAAATTAAAGAATTCATCCAACCAACCGAAAACCAACCCTTACAAGACCACCGACAGATAAGGAAATGTAACAGTATACAAACAAGGTCAAAACAACAGTCGACTCGATTACAATTAGAAAATGAAAACACAGAAGGAAAGAGCTTTAGATGGAAATCCAACCATGTCGAGAGGACCAAACCTATCTGCACAATCCTAAAAGTTGAAATAGTTGACAAACAAGATACTAACAGAATGACTGCAGCTGACTTCCCTGCCACATTCTCATAGTTCAAAGAAGGAAGTCAACCAATCAATGAAGCCAAAGCACCAAAGTGGCTAGATGCTAAAGTAAAAACTAAAGAAGTTGACATCTCAAATGATGATCGACCAAAAATGGCAAAGATTGGTGACTACTGGAGCGAACAACAGACCACAGAGATAGTGAACTTACTAAAGGAGTTCCAAGATGTCTTTGCTAGGGATTACAAAGACCTAAAATTCTTAGTCTATGAAATGGGAGAAATGAAAATTGATACCAAACCTGACGTTCGACCTATCAAGAAAAGGACTTATAAACTAGCTCACAAATACAAGGATATAGTCAAAAAGGAAATTGATAACATGTTAGCAACAGGTATCATCTACCCTATCGACCAATCAGAATGGGCAAGTTCAATGGTGGTACAACCAAAGAAACATGACCCGACCAGACTAAGAATTTGTGTTGGCTTCAGGAAACTAAACAAAGTAACACTGACAAACCCATTTCAGACCCCTTATGTAGATGAAATCTTGAATGAAGTTGCAGGACATGAATGCTACTCATTTACAGATGGATTCTCATGCTATAACCAAGTACCAATAGCTAAGGAAGACCAGAAGAAGACAACCTTTGTGTGTGAATTTGGTTCCTTTTCTTACAAATTTATGCCTTTTGGATTAAAGAATGCACCTGCAGTGTTTTCTCGAATTGTTGTTAAAACATTTCAAGAATACATCTATAAGACCATGGCAATAGACTTTGATGACTGGACACTATACTCCACCCTAAAAGATCATTGCAAATGGCTCAGACTTATGTTGGAGAGATATCGACAGATTCAACTCTCCCTAAACATCAAGAAATGTATATTTATGACACCCATAGGGATACTATTAGGGCATATTGTTTGTAAGGAAGGCATTAAGGTTGACTTTGCCAAGATTAAAATTATCCTCGACCTAAAACCACCAGTAAACCCCAAACAAGTCAGGGTGTTACTTGGACATACAGGCTATTACAGAAAATTCATAATATATTATTCAGATATGACCTATTCTCTTGAAGAACTATTAAGGGAAGACCAAGAGCTTAACTGGACAGAGAAATGCCACATATCATTCAAAAAATTAAAAAGAAAACTAGTCGAAGCCCCCATCCTAAAGTTTCCAAACTGGTCGATCAAATTCCATGTACATATTGATGCATCAGGCCTAGCAATAGGAGCAATCCTAACTCAACCAATAGATGATGGAATGGATTATCCCATAGTTTACAGCAGCAGAAAAATAAACAAGGCTGAAAGAAACTATTCAACCATAGAACGAGAATCCCTAGGTATGGTCTTTGCCCTCCAAAAGTATCGACATTATCTCTTAGCTAACCCGTTTATATTCTATACCGACCATCAGGCCCTGAAGTATCTTGTCAATAAACCACTCCATAATGGAAGTATTTGTCGATGGCTACTTCTCTTCCAAGAATTTGAGTTTGAAGTCGTTGTCTGACCAAGCAAGTTAAATGTCGGTCCTGACCATCTATCCCAAATCGACACAGGAGAAGAACCAATAGGATTCGATGATGACTTACCTAATGCACATTTATTTTGGATCAAAGCAGTCCCAGCAGAACTAGAAGAAATAGCTCAGTTCTTAGAAAACAGACATGCACCAGAAGGTATGAGCACTAAGAAAAAGCAAATCTTAGCTATGAAGGCTACACCATACAGCCTCATTAATGGATTTTTATACAAAATGGGATTAGACAACATCCTCAAAATATGTGTACTCAAACATGAACGAGACCACATTATGCATGAAGCACACTATGGACCTGTAGGAGGACATTTTCAAGCAGACACAACTACAAAGAAAATCCAACAGTCAGGATTATGGTGGCCGACACTCCATAGAGATTGCAAAAATTTTGTTAGTCAATGTGACAGATGTCAACGACTAGGTCGACCCCTACCTAGTACAGAAATTCCCTTGATATCAATAAACCCTAGTCTCACATTTTAAATCTAGGCCATAGACTTCATAGGACCATTTCCTATCCCAACAAAAAGATCAGGTGCAAGGTATATTATTACTGCAGTGGAATATGTCACTAAGTGGGCAGAAGCTGAACCAATCGATACATGTTCTAGTGAGATAGCTGTTAAGTTTATCTATGAGAATATCATCACTAGATTTGGATGTCCACTAACCCTGATTAGCGACCAGGGGACACACTTTATCAACAATACTATCAAAACCCTAACTGACCAGTTCCAAATTGACCACCATCGAAGTACAGCATATCATCCTCAGTCGAATGGAGCAACTGAAGCATTCAATAAAACATTAACAAGAGGATTAACTAAAATATGTAATGCTGACAAGGACGACTGGGATGAGAAAATACCTACAGTATTATGGGCATACAGAACAGCCTATAAATGATCGACCGACCAAACTCCCTTTCGACTAGTCTATGGACAAGAAGCAGTAGTTCCACTACACTTCTGACAACAGACACCTATTATCATAGAAATACTACATGTTGATGTCGAACAGGGAAGGAAGGACTGACTATTTAAACTCAGCAAGCTAAAATAGCACCGACTCATGGGTATACAACACCAACAAATCCAGAAGCAACAATAAAAAACATGGCACGACCACAACATCAAGAACAAAAACCTGTCAGTCGGAGACCTTGCTGTACTATACAATAGTCGAGTCAAAGGAAAACCTAAGAAACTCCACACATAATGGATGGGACCTTATGTTGTCTGACTAAGGACATTACAGGGCATAGTATTTCAGAAGCTCGTTAATGGAGCCCGACTGGTTGAAGAGCTCACTGGGTCACCTTCCAGTAAAAACTCCAAGTGGTTGATGATTATCCAAATCACAACCCAAACGCCACATATTGTGGCCAAAATCATTGCAATCACACTCACTCTAGCAGGTCTAGGAAATGGCCTCAAGTTAGAGATGCTAGAAGCTATCAACACCATAGCCACCGACAGACGAATATATAGATGGGGTGATTATGTCGCTGACATGGTGAAGACCATCTATGAGCGATGTCAAGAAATCGGAGGAATCATCAAGTTCCCCTCCCTCATCTTATGGATTGTCATGTACCACATCTGCCCAGAGGGGAGTCCAATCTTTCAGGAACCGTCGAAGTTTGACATGTGGATGTTTAAAACCTTCTCCCAGAAAGGAACCTTGCATGAACTTGAGCACAGAAAAGTATTTCTGGAGAACTGGTTCCAACAACTCAAATTCCGCACAACTAGATGGAGGGTGCCTCAAAACATCTGACGAAATCTACCCGTGAACTCCCACATCCAACTGGAGCTTGACCATACCTCGGTGTGGTACATGTAGGGCAAGGATTCCAATGCCAAATCCCTTGACTACTATCCATCGGTCAACCAGATATTCTAGGAACTGTCTCGACAGGACAAGACAAAAATACCAGTACCAACAACAGCAAAACAGATTGACTTCTCGATCGAGGATCCACTCATAGACCAGGAAAAGGAGGAAGACTATGAGCTCAACCTCTACATCAACACATTTGTGTCGGAGGATACACCAGTTGAACACACCGGTCGACTACAGATAACTATAAAACCTCCGACTGCAAAGAGAATAGAACCCTAGAGCGCAAAGCCAAAGCCACAGCCACAGCAACAAATAACTCCTCTGGCTACAAAAACTGTCGTCCCGACTCAGGAACCGATGGGCGAGATAGAACCAGACAACCCTAAGTATGCTGTTACAAAAGGCATCATTCGCAAACTATCAAAAGAAATAGCAGCAGCCAGGAAGAAAATAAAAACACAAGAACAACAACAAGTTAAAGGTAAGCGCAAGCTTATCATTGCCGAATCATCGGAGGAAGAGGAGGAACTAGCAGCCATGGCCCCCAACATCATATAGGATGCCACCGCAAATAAAGTGCCAGTCGAAACCTAGTTCCAGTACTTTGTCGACGCAGGAGCACAAGCAGGTCGACTGAAGAAAGCAAAGACTACGACGATGCCTGAAAATGGCATCGATCTTGTGTCGACGCCTCCACCCCCATCACCGACAAAAATAACCAAGGAGAAAGCATCGGCACAATAATCAGTCATCCCCCTCGACTTATACAAAAGTGCAATGTTGAAGATGGTAAAAGCAAAATTCGACAGAGATAGCGACTTACAAGCTTTCTTTGAGACACTGACTACATTGTTTAAGTCAGATCAGAAGATTTCTACCCAGGCACCTATCTTTACAGGACGGGGCATACATCCCCCAATCGTTGCAACCATCATGTCGACTTTCACAAGAAATCCCAACAAGGAAAGTAAAGTGATTGGACATTGGTCCTCTAGTATTGCACCGACCGACCCCGTACCCCAAGACAACCTACCAACCACCGCACCTGCTGAGGGAGAACCCGACCTAAATTCACACCCTCAGCCTGAAAACCCACCACTCAACCATACTCCCCCCAACCATTTTCCAACTCCATCACCACCGCCACCACCATCTCCACCACCACCACCACCCCCTAACTCAGATACAGGCCCCCCACAACCGACTACATCCACACAACCAGAGGTGGTAGTCATTTCACCTCCCCAATAATACAAACCATCGGCCTCTAACCCACAAGCCAAAGATCTCGCATCAACTATTGTAGGTACACATGAGGTAGACAAAGAAAAGCACAAGAAGAAGAAGGAGCATCAGGGAAAGTCTCCAAAGATCCAAATTATCTTGAAGGATGCAAGCTCCTTAACCAACACAGAGATGGGACAACTCCTCAAAACCCTAGCGAGTAAAGCAAAGATGAGGAGTATGAAAAGAAATAAATAACTCCAGGCCAGAAACGCAGAATAGGTCGAGTTTCTCGACAAATCCAGGAATTTGGCCCAGTTTGTCATGTCGAGCCCCATAGAGATCGGCACAAATAGACCGCTTGAAAGAGCGTATCAGCTGTTTGAGAGCATGGTGTCGACCCTCCAAGTGCACATTCAGGAAACTAAGTAGGAACAAAAAGAGGAAACTACCCGACTCCTAATGGCACAGCACACTGCATTCTTTGAAGAATATAAAGTATTGCAGGATCATATGGAGGAGTCTGTCATAACCGAAGAAGTACTAAGAGACTAGCCTAATCATTACAAGAAATTTTATCAGTAGACACGATAGACTCGACAACGGATTCAGGAACTGGAGAGCAGAAAAACCACTGAGGAAGCACTCAGAATGACAATAGAAGAATAAATAGTGATTGAAACCACCAAACTATAGAAACTGGAAAGGGAAGCACATCAGTGGGTGCAACAAGCTCTCCCTAACTTAGAGAAAGTGGACATCATCTGCCCGCAGATGAAACAACTTATTGAAACTGTAGAGGAGAAGGACTAGTTCATGGGTCCCGACATGGAGAGGATAGCCAAAGTCTCCATCTCAAAAAAGATGTCAATCTTATCAAGCTTGACCACACTCACCATCGACATCCAGAAATTTTTACAGAGTTGGACAGATTTCCAACATCACCCTGCCGTCACAGCCCTAGCCATTGTAGAAGTCTGCGTATAGAAATGACCGACCATCAAACTTCATAGCCCACCTCAATAAATATTAAAGGCCAGCAAGAATTTTGTACCTCCCTGTTTCTTCGGGACGAAGAAACATTTTGTTCATGGGGGAGATGTAGAAGGAGCAAGTCGATAAGTTGACTTGAACGAGAGCCGACTTAGTCGATCAACCGACTAAGTCAATGGGACGACTTAGTCGATCAGCCGACTAAGTCAGTCGGCCGACTAAACTAAGAGAATAGGTCGGCCACCTAAGGTCATGTTGGTTCATCGAACCGACATGTAGTTATTTTGTAACCATTATGTAATCATATATATTAGGCTGTTGAGCCAAATGAGAACTCAGTTTAGTTCTCTGTGTTGTATGG
The DNA here is from genome assembly GCA_001517045.1 of Pseudotsuga menziesii. NCBI lineage: Eukaryota > Viridiplantae > Streptophyta > Pinopsida > Pinales > Pinaceae > Pseudotsuga > Pseudotsuga menziesii. The sequence goes on along the minus strand of LPNX010809412.1, from coordinate 309,862 downwards.
ACTCATTTGTATAATATAATCTGTTTATTCACCTATCTGTTCTTATCTCTTGTCTTTGTTTTATATTTATATACTTTTTAGTGTGTATTAGTGGTAACCTTATGTGATCTGTGAGATTACAACAGACCCCTTTGAGTCTAGTTATCTTGAAGACCAATATATACATTACATCCAACTCACTATTAGGAAGGTTAGAGATCCAACTTGACTCCACAATTCGAGTGAAGTTTTCCTCTAGTAACCAAGCCCTATTGAATTTAAAGGGATAATAGTGTGAGAAGGGGGAAGTATCCCATTCTAAGCAGATCGAGTAATGATCAGAAATGACAGAGGGGTGAGACCAGGTACAATATCTATGAAGATGGGGGATAAGAGAATCCAAGGCCAAGAACCTGTCTAGTCTCTTATTTATGCCATCAATTTCATCCCTGACATTTCTCCAGGTAGGACCAAAACAAGAAGGGGCCAAGTCCACAAGATTATTTTTGTCAAGCAGTTGGGAGAAAAGAGAGGAAAGAGGATCCAAACAAGCCCTGAAACCCCAGATCTTAGTATCACTAAGGGTGAAGAATATATCACCAGCCACTACAAATTCAGGAGGTTGAAAATTTCCCTAAGGATAGCTCCATTCCAAACTATTTCCCTGTTAGTATAGGGTCCATAGTAGTTAAGGATAGAGAAAACCCTGGAGGAACCCATAAAGGTGTCCTTTAACAATAACCCCACACAAGAATCAAAGGCTTTACGATGAATAAACAAAGGGTTCCATCCAGTTAACAACCCACCCAAGAGGCCTTTCAAGTCCAAGGCACAAAATTCCCAATTGGGGAGGATTTTAGAGAAAGCGAGGAGCGCAGGAAAGTAAGTGCATGTACTTTCTTGAAGAAGGATCATGTTAGGAGTGATATCAGTGAGAAGGTAACCTAAGGATTTTTCCTTGGCAGTCCCTCCAAAGCCACATAGGTTTAGAGAGAGAATTTTCATGACGAAACCCCATCCATGGGTGATGCGTCTCTAAGCACCCGAGGAAGGGAAACAACATGTGATGAGGAGGACATAGAATTGGTAGTTGATTTAATCTTGATAGGGAAGGGGATAGGTGGGTTGGATGAGAATTCAGTCCCAGGAGGAGGGGATTTCTTCTTCCTGGTTTTCCTGATGGTGACATTCTCAAACCGAATAGACTTCAAAGGTTTAGTTGAGGGGGACAAGGGAGTTTTGTTGGAGAAAATCGACAAGGATTTCAACAGTGAATGGTCTGAGAAGGAGGGATAGTTCCTTGGACTTCCAGGACAAGTACTGAAGTGGTTGGTGTGAGAGGAAGAGGGTGCAAGTGGGGGGAAGTCGTCGTCAGTGAATATAGGAGAAACATCCTAAGAGTGAAGAGGATAGAGGGTGTTAGAGGCATAGGTCAAGTCCAAAACTGGAGGGGATAGAGCAGTCTGAGAAACATGAGGAACAGAAGGTGGTAGACCATCAGGGTCAATACCCGCAGTGTACTTGGCAGCCAAGTAACAAAATTCAACATCCTGAATATATAATAGCTCTCGCTTAGTCAAATCTTCATACATAGTAGGAGAGTTATAATTATACATACCAGAAAGTGGTGAAGAAGACCCAAGAAATCCTTAAGGAAAGAGAAGAGGAGGTGCCCGGACATCAGGACTAGTTGATCAAGGGGATAGGAGCACCTCAAGTGTCCCACCTCCTGACAGAACTTGCAGTGGAATGGTACTTTTAATTAGTTGTTATGGAGAGAAATTCCTATGGCTTGGGGTACCACAACAGACAGCTTGACTCTAGAAATCAATCTTTTCCAATATGCAATAGAAATTAAATATCTAACACTAAAGGATCAGACCTCGTACCTTATTTCAGACGGTTTAAGTAGATCCCTGTTGATATTTCCAACTTCATCTTGAATTGATAAATTACTTCCTCAATAACAAGAAAACAATACAAGCATACTATATATCATGGTGTTAGATCTATTCTAGCATATATAATCAACAATGTATAATCATTTGAAATACTCCCATGGATAATATATTCATTCAAACACACATTATTGGACAGGAAAATATATTTCTATTAATATAAATCAAAGATTACAATAGATACAACCTCTGATGGCATGTCTGTGAACCGAAGAAACTGAATCCCCCACTTGGGCCTCCACCACCTCAATCCTCCATCTCTCGATAGCAAGCTCACAAGCAAAAGGCAAGCTTGGGAAGAACACAAAAGTGCTCCAAGGGACAAAGGGATGTAGACTCAAGCACAAGTTCCGAAAACAATGCACTATAGTTTCTTTGCTCTCAATTCTCTCATATGCCTTCATTGTACCATAGAGTTCCTTATATAGCTTTTCAAAGGAGTAATGAAAGGTCAAATCCGAGCAATCTCAAGGCATAGGGAAGGCCAAGAGTCAAGTGAGTCGGATCCATGTCAAGGAAAACTCCAAAAGGATTTGGATTATGCACACATCCCAATGTACATGGTTTTAGGGGTCAAACCCACATATATACGCGATTAAGGGTTTAAAAGTCACGTGTATCATTTTTCACATGTTTTTATGGATGGTTAAGGAAACATCAAAGAACAAAAAATGGTCCAAGGGGTCAAAGGAGTCTGTAGAGGGACAGGGGAAGGCCATACAAGTGTGATTCACCTGGAGTGGTAAAATCAACTATAACAGATGCCCCCTAATGTGTGAGGTCAGAGGGGTCATACGATGGCCGAAATACATTATAAGTCCATCCCAGAAGTGGAGTGATGAAGGATCCCAAATGGAAGACCAGCCACCCAATCAACATAGTACAATAATACAACTCTGCACATAACTGCAAATACATATAGCAGTCTCGGATACATAAGAGTAAAATGGCCATGAATAGGCATGATACAAGATATCACATAAGTGGTCATTGCCACGTACAATATACATAGATCAAAATCTCCATGATGAAGATATACAAAGGACCACGATCTCCATAATGGCTGAAGATATATAACAGATCAAGATCTCCACAATGGCTAGAAATGTCTCACATATACTGGAATCAAGTCACAAGAGCTGAAATCTCATGAACAATGGCACGATCAAGGAGGTAGCATATAAGAGATGCCACCAATTTTGAAAGTCTTCTACACAAACTGCTACGAGTACATGTCCTACTATGCGAATAGAGGTGTCGAGGTCAAACATAGTAGTCCATCGTCTGATTACCGGTCATTAATGTATACCATTAACAGACGCGAGATCACCCACCGATAATGAAAATGGGAATCAAGGTACTGGAGTGCAAACTAACAAGTGTGAATAAATGTGTTGAGGTCGAACACTTGAGAGGTTCCATCAATCAGGGAACATTGATGTATTCCCAAATACTGTCGATGGCGAGAGAACCTGCCATTGATGACTGCAAGTCTCAAGGCACTCAAAATGACTCTAGATTCCAATCCCAAAATAAATTATCTGAAGTCGATGGGAAGAAATCCGTTGGAAGGAGGGCATTAAGGCATCCCCCATCATCCAACACGAGGTACTCAGTAAAGTTGTATAATGTGGAAGAACTCGATCATAAGGTGCACAAACCAGTAACTGTACCAGGAATGGCGGACATGCAAAGTCAAGATAACTGAGGAATGGACGACTCAGGCTTCAACTTCCTTCGAACAAGAGCATAATGGCATATGGTGACTGAATGAAGCCAGCATAGACTCGATATACAAACTAGGACATCTCTGTGACATAGGAGGCATCGACAGAGGATCCATAGCGACTGGAAGCTTAACCAGTCGGTGGAGATAAACTCAATTAAATGAGTACAGCTCCTAAAGTCAAACTATAACCCAACCAATGGATGTGATATACAGTGCTCTTTTCGAAGGCGACACGACTCAATAGCTACCATAGATAACATTTTTCCTTGTTCGGCTTTTTGGTTTTTTGATTTTTTTTTTGAAATTTTTCAGTTATTTAAAAAGCTTGAAAAAGAATGAAATGGCTTTATAGTTATAGACTAGGAGACGAGTTTCATAAGGGAAAACAAACTAGTTCCAAGCAATGGAACATACCTATGCTTAATGCAAGGATACATGTGTAGGATATCGACACTCGGGGGAAAATCCCCTCTCGGTAAAAAGGGGAACAAGCTGCGAAGGATATAAAAAAATGGCTCTGCATGGCTAGACATGAGACAAGCTCGGGCCATATGGCTGAAACGAAATGTCAAGGGAGCCAGCATAAAGCTCAATAAGGTAGGAAAATCTCATGATAATGCATTCACAACTTGATATGAGGGATTCCTAAGGGAAATAAGCCAGCAAAAGATCAAGAGGAGTATGAGGCTCTTGTGAAGTCATGGCAGTACTATACAACGGACTCCCAAACCCTAAAGGAGAAAACGTCAGCATGGGAACCAAATGTAAATAAGGTGCTAACTAGGGTACCCATGTAAGGTAAATCTCTACCACTCCTATCATGCCACTTCTAAAGTGACAAGAAGGTTCCGTGACATAATAGAGTGGGTTCGTACCTAAGGTCATTATGAAATGGTCATAAGGTCATGCAAAATGAAAATGGTGCTGAAACCTAACCTATATGCCAGTTTAGACATGATACATGAGATCAGCACGAACGGGTCAATCCAATGGCTGAAACGGCACTGAAAAAGGTCCTCTACATCATGAATTATGTCAAAAACGGTCCAAAATGGTTAGAAAATGTCGAAACTATAGGAAAGGGGGTAAAAATTTTCAAATATTTGAAAATTTTCTATAAATAGTAAACAATTCAAAATATTATAAAACATTTGAAACTTTTACCCATTTGAGCTCAGATTTTCCACGACGAATTCCAGGAGATCCACCTGGCAGAATCCACTACCGTTTCTTCCAGGTATTTACTCATGCTCTTCTCTTTCATTTTGATGCATTTTTTGTGAAATTCCATGGTCAATTAAGCTTTCTAGGCCAAAATAAAATGGGTGCTCACACAGAAATCAAGGATTTTTCTACGTATAGGGCTAGATATATGCAGAAAATGCCCCCAAACCTGCATACATACACGACTATTTTGAAAACAATCACGTATGAGGCCACGCATAAGGTTTTTTCAATAATCTAAAGGGAAAATTTGCAATTTCTTGTGCAGGATGGTCCTAGAGTGGAGAGAGAGTGAACATGGTGAGGTAGAGGAAGCAGTAAGGGCCGATCTAATGGCTCAACAAGCTCTACGTGCATGCGGACTCTACAAGTTTTGGTGTCTTGGTGGTTTGAGGGCCAAACCAAGACTATTACAGATGCTAGTGGATTACTGGGATACACACTCAGAGTCCTTATAGGTAGATGGGATGTTCATCACTATAGAGTTGGAGGACATATACTTCATTACTGGGATTTCTATACGAGGGGAAGTGGTGAACCTTCGTTCCCGTAGTGGGCTAGGAGGTGGCCTGACTATCGATGAGTACATTGCGGTGTATTGCTATCCATACACAAAGAAGGTGGGGATTCAGGTCCCTACAAATGCTATACAGGTGCTGGGCCTAAAGGCCATATTATTGACATTGGGTAGGATAGTAGGCTTGGTATCATTCCACTAGGCCTCACGGCCTCTGATGTTCTATGCAGTGGAGTGCATGAGACCCATGATTTATGACTGGAGCATGACACTACTGAGCAACATGAAACATCAGCTTAGTGAGTGTAAGGCAAGCAGAGTGCAGAACTTCGGGTTTAGCATTATACTGAGCACATTTTTCTTCAAGCGTGTTCTAGGATTGAGCCCCAAAGTGGGCATTCCTCTTCACAGGGTTCAAGATCCAGCCCAATGGCATTGGGCAGATGTGATGCGCATAATGGGGGGTGGTAGGGTGGCCATTCCCTATCCAGCTAAGTTATTTCTATGGTGGCGATGGCAGATAGTTGCCATCGATGACTACCCCTATGCGGGGATAGATTTCCGAGGGGACCCGGACATGCCACTACCACCAGGATAGGCATATGGAGAAATAGGTAATGAATCTCGACCCTCTCTTTTTTTAATTTTTTGAGTTATTAAATTTTTTTTTGTTTTTTCCTGATTATATGGAATCAAAAAGACATATTTGTGCGTGACAATACATAGTGACATCTACCATTTGTGTGCAAATGTGGGACCACGGCGGCCGGAAGGATTCCCTCGTCATAGATGGAGGGGAAGAGGAGATGATATCATGGGTGTGGATGCGAAGAGGATGCTCCAAAGCATTCATACCAATTTTTCCAGGCTGACACATAGGGTTCCCATGGCGCAAGTCGAGGACTTGCCTAAGGCTATGCAGCGCCAGGTGGTGGGTGTACCACAAGCATGGGTGCGATTGTTCCGACGGCTAGCTAGAGCTGTAGTGACCTTCCATGATCACAACCCTCCTCCTCCTCCACAGGATTAGACACCTGGGAGTGTATACATTTTGTACTATCGTGTATTATATGTTGGTGGCTTGAGAGCCCCAATTTTGTATCATGACACTATGTATTATCACATTTTGAGTTTTATATAAAAATGTTTATGGTGATCGGTTTATTTATTTACATGTGTAAAAATTGTGTTTGTGATGAATTTACTGTGAATGAAACAAATGTCAATCTAACACGTAGTTAGCATATGAGTCAGCAACTTGATTATTAATTCTTGGAATGTGTATATATGTTATATTGTCAAATTTCCATTCTAACAATCTCACACGTAAGAATCTTCTCAATAACGTTGGATCTCTAACATGGTACAAGCCATTAAGCTATGACACTACTAACTCCAAATCAAGACGTACCTCAAGAGAGAGAATTCCATGTGAAATGGAATCCCATAGAAGCTCAATAATGACACTATATTAAGCAACATTATTGGAAGATGGCCACAGACATACGCCTCCTGAAGACAGTACCTGACCCATAGGCCCTATAAATCACCCAAACAGCAGAGGCTGAGTGTTGAGTGTGACAGCTCGCACCATCCATGAATCCTGTGTAGGTGGAAGATTCCATTGACATCTGCCAAAAGAAACGGAAACTCATCACAAACCCGATCACGATAAGAAAAATACCTAACTATGCAAAATTTTACACTAATATACAATAAGCAGCCTCGGCTGAAAATTATGCATAGTATTTCTTGAGATAGAGCCCATTTCTAGGTTCTGCCAAGGCCGTTCCTTCCTAATATACTAGCTCATAAGCACCCTTCTCTAACACACGTTTGACCACGTAAGGACCCCGCCACATAGGATTAAATTTCCCTGCCCCCAAGGGTTCTTTCGGTTGATCCCACAAAAGGACCAAGTATCCTTCACTAAACCTCCTTGGACAGACACACTTATTGTATTGGACCTTTATGTGACGTTTATTGACTTCTAGAGCCACCAAGGCATCCCGACGCTACTCATCAAGTTGCTCAAGGTGAACCAAACGCTCCTCCAATGGTGAAGTGTCTGGTAAGAATTCTATAGCTAGTTTCAAAGAAGGAATCTCACATTCAACCAGCAATATCGACTCCACTCCATGTACAAGTTGATATGGAGAAAAACCAGTGGCAGTATTAACAATGGTTTGATATGCCCACAAAGTAGGATGTAACATGATGTGTCAATTATTCTTGCTTTGTGCGATGGTTCGTTGGAGAATGGATTTGAGTGATTTATTCACTACCTCTACCTATCCATTCGCTTGAGGGTAATAAGAAGATGAATTCTCTTACTTATATCCTAACTTTAATGCCAACTCTTCCATCATACGGTTCTGAAAGTGCGAGCCATGGTCAGTGACAAGCTCTTTCAGAATCCCGAACCGAGTAATGATTTGGTTGAATATGAAGTGAGCGGCTGTCTCACCATCGGATTTTACTATAGGCATAGCCTCAGCCCATTTCGTGAAGTAATCAATAGCCATTATAATATGATGGTGCGCCCCAGCCGAAGCTGGGTTGCAATCCATAAAATCGAGCCCCCACTTAGTGAATGGACCGGCGGTGATAATGGGATGTAACAGGGTAGGTTTCGAGCACATATTACTTGCAAACACCTGGTAAGGGTGGCACCTCTTGACTGCATTAACACAATCCTTAAAGATCTATGGCCAGAAATAACCCGCTCTTAAGATCTTTTGAGCTATAGAAATCCCAGATAAATGACCACCACACGCCCCTCCATGGAAATCATTCAGCATTACCCTAGCCTCTTCATGAGTTAAACAACGTCCTAAAATGGAATCTACCCCATGGCGGTACAAAGTGTTATCCACTATGAGGTAGTTTTTAGAGACGTGACGTAATCGCCATCATTCATCTCGCCGAGAGGTGAGTAGGGGTCTTCAATGTTTGTAAATATATTATGATATCCCCATACCATGGGTCTAAAGTTGAGATTAAGAAGATGTGTTCATCCACAAACATATCTTCACAAACCAACTCCTCGGCCTCGCTCGGGAAATCCGATATAAGCTCTGCAAAAATTAAAGACTTCTTCGACTTTGCCGAAACAAATTCGAGATCAAATTCTTACAGAATGACAATCATTTATTATATTTTCCCCCAATCATCCTTCGGGTGAGGATGAATTGAAACAGATTGACATGGGCTACAACCAAGGTCTGGCGAAGGATAATATAATGTCTCAACCGCTGAACCGAATGTACGGTAGCTAAAGCAAGCTTCTCAACATGAGAATAACGAATCTCTACGTCAATAAGGTTCCAGCTCAAATAATATATGACATGCTCTTGGAGCTCCTCATCCTCTTGAACCAAAACCACACCAATCATCTCCATGGACGCGGCCACAAAAAGTAGGAAATCACAGCTATAGTTCGGGGGACTAATCATCGGGGCCGATGCTAGGGCTTGCTTAAGTGCATCAAAGGACTCCTGGGTTTGCTCATCCCAATAAAAGGGGGCATCCTTCTTCAAGAGACGCATGAAGCCTCCTGTCAATTTGGCAAAGTTGACAAAAAATCTTTGTAAGAAGTTTTCCATGCCTTGCAAACATTGAATATGACGAATATTCTTCAGGGGAGACAACTGAAGTATTGCCTCAACCTTCAAAGAGTCGACTCTTATACCCTCTTTAGACACGATGAATCCCAACAACCGACCTGACTTCACACAAAAGATGCACTTATGAGGATTTAATCTAACCAAATAGTGCTGGCATCTTTCGAATACCAATCTCAAGTGATAGGGATGATGCATTCTCATACGAGAATGAGCAGCAAGGTCATCCAAAAATACTTCGATAACTGACTTGAGATCGTGGAAGATCAAGGTCATTGCCCGCTGAAATGTAGCTCCGGCATTTTTAAGGCTGAAAGGCATTTTCCGATATGCAAACATTCCCCAAGGACAAATAAATGCAGTCTTATGTTGTTCCTTAGGTTTAATCTGTATCTGATTATATCCAGAAAATCCATCCATGAAGGAAAATATCTCGCTACCCGCACACTCATCCAAAATCTGATCAATAAATGGTGTGGGGAAATTGTCCTTAGGACAGGCACGATTCAAATCACAGAAATTAGTACATATACAGATCGCTCCCTGCTTCTTATCCATCGGAACGAGGTTTGAAACCCACTCCGTCAAGGGAACGGGATAGATGAAATCGGCGTTCAACAGCTTCTCTATCTCTGCCTTAATCGTGGGTGCTTTCCTAGGATTCACCGCACGCAAATGTTGTTGAATAGGCTTAGCATTGGGGTAAGTCTTAATCTCGTGCTCGACAATACGAGGGTCAATACCTAGCATCTCATCATAAGACCAAGCAAAAATATCATGGAATTCCTTAAATAGCTCGGTGTATTCTAGAATCTTAGCATGGGAACATTCCACCCCAATATAGACATTCTCTATTGTGCCAGGATCATGAGAGATGTTGATAGGAATCATTGAAGATATGTTAGCCATGTTTCCATCAGCCATCTGACCAAAAGAGCTTAATGGAACCATAGGACTACCAACTCTCTGACTAAGAATCACCCTAAAATCCTCATGCTCCAAGTAGTCAAGCTCGGGAAGAAAGTATGATCTATGATGGAGTTCCTCCCATGGTGGCTCAACTCCTGACATAGCCTCAATAATCGCTTCATCTAAAGGGAAAAATGTATCAAGGCAGTCATGTGCATGAGAAGACTGCACTTCCCATGTCGGCAGCACATAAGGGTCCTCCTCCATCTGCAAAGAGGAAGGACTAGGCTCTACAACACACTTGATATTATCTTGGTAAGCTATCATAGTTGCAGGCAATGGCACGTCCGTCACGATGGGATCACTCAGAGTACTCGATGTAGGAAGAATCCAAGGATCTTCCATATGACTCGTGTGAAAAGACACTGATCTCATAGATGTCGAAGCCTCATCGGAACTAGATCCTATCATAAGGATTGGTGCAGGACAACTAAAGCTTCCCATGAGGGACGGATACATGCCTACACCCACACTCCCAGTCACCGGCTAAGAGTGTTCAATGATCGGGATCGAAGCTCCCGAAGATGTGGTAACAGACGGATTCTTGAATGTCGTTTGATCAATCATTACAATCTTCCCGTTATGTGGAAATCATACAACGCGGAATAGGGAAGAAGCAATGACTTGCATACTGTACATTTAGTTCCTACCTAGCAAGAGATTGTAGTCAAGGGGCGCATCAACCACCTTGACCTCTATTGCAACGGTCTTCCCTCCCAAATGGACTTTAAGGGAAGGAAGGATGACGTGCGGCCTAAAGGATCTCCCATCAAATGCAGTTAACATGGTCACTGATTTAGAGAGCTCAGGGGAACCCAGACCCTTCCAACATGACAAAGACATCACAGAAGCAGCAACGCCTTCGTCAATCACAATGCGCTTGACGGTCATATTAAGACATTCTTCGTGAATCAAAAGAGACACATAGTAGGGCAAGCGAGGCTGAAGTCCTATGGTTTCAAATTTGATCACGGAGGAAGAATCATCATCATTCACACCAAGGGCAGAAAGCAATGCCTTCCTTTGCGAAGGACAACTCTGAAGCACTTCCAATGCAGACATCGCACAAGGAGTGTGGCCCAAATCCTCGACAACTGAATAGTTCTGGGCGGCTCAGGCATCTGGATTGTGCCCCGAATGCTTAAGGACTCCCTTAGGAATGCAAGGTGCAGTCTCAAGTTTATCCATAGATTTCTCAATATGCAAAGGGGACCCTGGTGGATCAGGCTCTATACCTAGGCTGGGTTGTGACGAACCATAGTCTTTCACACAGGTGACAACTTTTGTAGCACGTACCATTTTAATGCAACCATGACCACTACCCTCCAGCAGATCTTGATCACCACCAGACTGGTCATGGGACCTCGAGTTCATATTTTGATTGTGCGGTAAAGGGTTAGTTAGCACAGTCAGGCCCTGTGCCAAGAACCTCGAGGCTTCCTCAATACGAGGGCACAAGTAAGTGAGGTGATAGTCCTTACATAACTTGCAAGGGAACTTAACCTTACATTTATCTTGCTTGTTCGGTCGTTCTTTTCATTACTATTAGAATTCTCATTCTTATTCCCACCCTTACGATTATTTTTACCCTTTTTTCTATTCCGTCCAAGCTGCTGGTTACCCTTCTGGTCTGACGATTGCACTGAGAGTACACTCACCGTTTGGGTGGGTTGAGATGAAGTCATAGCTTGTCCCAAAGCAAATTGGTTGATTGACAATTGACTAACTTGTTTTGCAACAAAATCCGTAGGTTTCGCACTTGCACAACCCACAATGCCATCGGCATGTGGTCCAGGTTTGACTTTGGGGTCGAAACTAGAATGTGGAGCATTGGGAATAATCTCATATAACAAACCAGACTGAGCATAGATCAAGTCTAGTTCCTACACCCTAAAAATCACTTGTTCCTCATTCTGCACTCCGGATGTAGAAACATCCTTCGCTATATATGGCAATAACGACTTGAGGAACCATTCGAGGAGGAACTCTGGTGGTATAAAGGCTTTAATTAACCTCTTCCGTCTACGCCACTCTTGAATATGATCCGAGATATGTGTGGCTTTATCTTGCCAAAATTTTGACAAGAGTTCAGTACCAACATCATAATGCACTAGTAGCTGGAAGTGGTTAAGAAAAGTCATCGCAAGGTCGTCGAACAAAGCGAAAGCTCCCCTAGGTAGCTCTATATACCATTTTGCGGTAGGCCTTGAAAGGGTGCGTTGAAATAGATGTAAATGGATGGAATCCTGATGTAAGGAATTTGAAGAGCACCATAGGTTAAAATTAGTAACATGTTCACTCGGATCCTCTCCCGGTTTTCCCTCGAACTTAGGTATGTCCGAGGGAAGCTTGGTAGGGACAGCCGGCCAAGCCGGGTCATGAGCTATAGAATCGTTCGTTAATCTCGACAAGTCAGGAAGATTGAGCATCGTGAGGAAAGGGAGCCTAGGATGATGAGGTCGATGGACCGCTCCCTGATTCATATAGGTCTGATTACCACCATGGCCTTGGCCATAGTGCCCTCCTCCCATATGACCTGTATAGGGTGGCGTGGAAGCACCATAGTGTGGTGGACCTTGACTAGTAGGAGCTATGAAGCTGTAATTAGGAGAGTAAGTAGGTTGTTGATACCTTCCCCCATAAGGTGAAGAACCCTGTCCATACTGCATCCCATAACAGGGTCCATAAGTCATCACATGTGATGTCCCATGGGACACTCCATAAGTAGGAACATACGTTCCGGAAGTAGGGATGTACATTTCAGAAGTAGGAATGTGACCTCTAGAAGTATGAGCATGACCTCCCGAAACAACGAGTGGTATATGAAGCTGAGACACAACCAGTCTAGTAACCGTAGTACAGACATAACTCGTAGCAACGTTTCGGCCCGAAGGACCACGTGAATAAGGTGGAGGGTGAACATTTGAAGAAGTAGGGATAGAGGACAGAGGGACCTGAGTAATAATGTACGTACTATTCCCTATCGTCACCTATCTCAGGTCTGGTATCCTAATGGGATCACTAACCCTAGACCTAGGAGGAATATGTGATGTGACTTCCACCACTGAGATGGAAGCTGCAATGTGACTAGTCCTCCCAAACCTCTCCACATGGTAAGGAATGAGAGTGCCCCCAAGCATAGTGTTAGGCTCGAAGTCGGATTCGACATGAAATGCCAAATCATGTGTGGGAAAACCAGATGTAGCATAACTACCATAGCTAGTGCTTGCGGGTTCAAAATGAGTCTCGGCATCCTCTGGCATTCCATACCAGTAATGCATCAATGGGGAATCAACCCTAGAGTGAGTAGGCCTATCATGAAAGGTTCCTATCTCAGAAATCACAGGCCCTAACTCAGCTAAGTCGGGCAAAGGATCGTAGGTAGGAGTAAACTCCCCATCATCCACTCGAATGGGAGAAGGTGGTCCAGGAATACTTTCCATATGGTCTCCCATGGTGTGTGAATCAATGTGTGAAAAAGTTCGCCTGGACTATCTAGGTCTCTCTCCCAAAGGAGGAGGAGAATTAGAATGCGGGAGTCCTGCTAACCGACGAGAATGGCGCAGAGCCACACCCGAATCCACAATGACTCAAAAAATAAAAAAGACTCTCTATTTACGCAAAACCTAGGAAAGATATCATGCACAGAGCAATCACTAATAAAAACTAAATCCAAATGCAAGCAGACAAGGACTGGATAAGTGAGCTCCTGAATGAAGCAAGTATGTCTTTCCTAGGAGAGGCTTGAGACTCCCATACACAATAAGCGGAGGTACATAACCAATTATTGTGGCCCTCAACTTCAATGTGTAAAGGGACTGTACTGTCCGACCCCAACCTGGCCGAGGCACCCACAGAGTAACCCCTGCAAAGTACCCCCTCGATATCCTAGGTAAGGCCACTAAGGTCGCCTCAATATAATCAATGCTCAGGCGAACAGTCACAGACGGGATTGACCATATGGGCAGGGTAGCAAAGCCCGAAACTCTCAAAAGAGCCCCCAGATATGAATACAATCCTGGAAATATCTCCAGTGCTACTCATTTATGACTAGGGGTCATCCCAATCAATAACCGCTCACACTGCCTCGTGCTTAACTCCCTTTTGAGAGGAGGATCCTAAGAAACATTGGTTATACCAAGGATTTCACACACTCACCTGGACAGACACATAAATGTTGTTGTTTAGTGGCCTTGGAGAATTTACTCACAATGAACTATTCCAAGACCCTAAAACCTAAGCTTGTTGGTGCACCCTAGAAAAGAAAAGAGTGTAATTCATTTTAATTTAGTGTTGATTTTAATTGGCTTTATTACTCAAAATAGGGATATGACCGTGCAACTAATGGTGTTATGACACAACATGAAGTAAAATGCACACCTAACAATCAATGCAAATGCATTGTGTCTATGAAAACAGGGTATGCTACTACGTGAAATGCACAATTTTTCTTCAAATGATGAATGCAATTTTTCCTATATGAAGTCCTAACTAGTACTCCAAAGCAAATCTAGTGCAAGTACAATGCAAAATTCAAAATGCAATGCATAATGATAAGCAAATGTTTTTGTATCTTTTGAAATAAAATGAGATACAAAACCAAAAGAATGATTCTAAGACCCATAGACTCTACAAGCACATTCAGACAACACTCAAGCAAAGCACTAAGGTAAAATAACTCTAATGCACTAATCCCAAACAAAAAATCGAAAATGCCATGACAAGAACCTTCCTTAAAAAAAAAAATTAGCCTAAAAAAAACATTTCTGGTCAAAAAGAAAGGTATAAACAGACTCAAGCAGTGCCAAAGGAGACTCAGCAATCATCAAAATTCACCTAGCAACCATTTAACTTCCACTAAAAAGAAAAACTAATGGTATACGCGATTGTTCGCAGTAAACCCGTGTGTATATGCAGAAATCGCAGAGAAACCCACGTGTATACGTGACTGTGAGTTAAAAACTCGCATACAGGAAGAAAGGTGCATAAAACCAAGGAAAACAGACAAGTTGAGACCAACTTCACACCAATTCGACACTACCAGGCATACATGCCCCCAGACCCGACACAGAAACAAGAGAGAAAGAGCAATTCAAATTCATTGAATGTCGATAAAACAACCCCCAAAAGACAACTACTAGGAACTCCCCAGCAGAGTCACCAATTCTGTTACGGAGAGAAATTCCTATGGCTTGGGGTACCACAACAGATAGCTTGACTCCAGAAATCAATATTTTCCAATATGCAATAGAAAGTTAATATCTAACACTAAAGGATCAGACCTCGTACCTTATTCCGGACGGTTGAAGTAGATCCCTGTTGAGCTTTCCAACTTTAGCTTGAATTGATAAATTAATTCCTCGACAACAAGTAAAAAATATAGCATACTATATATCATGGTGTTAGATCTATTCTAGAATATATAATCAACAATGTATAAGCATTTGAAATACTCCCATGGATAATATATTCATTCAAACACACATTATTGGACAAGAAAAGATATTTCTATTAATATAAATCAAAGATTATGATAGATACAACCTCTGACGACACGTCTGCGAACCGAAGAAACTGAATCCCCCACTTGGGCCTCCACCACCTCAATCCTCCATCTCTCAATAGCAAGCTTACAAGCAAAAGGCAAGCTTGGGAAAAACACAGTAGTGCTCCAAGGGACAAAGGGATGCAGACTCAAGCATACATTCTGGAAACAATGGACTATAGTTTCTTTGCTCTCAATTCTCTCATATGCCTTCAATGTACCATAGAGTTCCTTATATAGCTTTTCAAAGGCGTAACGAAAGGTCGAATCTGAGCGATCTCAAGGCACAGGGAAGGCTAGGAGTTAAGTGAGTCGGATCCATGTCAAGGAAAACTCCAAAAGGATTTGGATTTTTGTACACATCCCAATCTACGTGGTTTTAGGGGTCAAACCCACGTATATAGGCGATTAAGGGATTAAAATTTGCGTATAGAATTTTTCACATGTTTTTAGGGATGATCAAGGAAACATCAAAGGACAAAAAATGGTCCATGGGGTCTAAGGAGTCTGCAGCGGGACAGGGGAAGGCCATACACAGTGAGATTTACCTGGAGTGTTAAAATTAGCTATAACAGTAGTTGAGAGCTTAACAATATTTTTAAGGCCTGCAATCAAGCTCGATCTCATCCGGAAGGCCATGAGAGACATCGAGTTCAATAAGAACTTTGGAGGACCTTTTTTCAAAACAGTGCAGGAAATCATCATCGATGGCTACAAAGAGACAAAGAACGTTAGCAATACCGACCAGAAAGTCTTTGTTCCACATAGGAAAGGGTAGCGCTAGGAGCAAGACCCAGATATGTCGCTTCACTACACATTCATGGAGGGGGTTGAAGCTTGAATGCCACATGTTAAGAACTAGTGACCCATTGTGGACAATTCAAAGTGAATTGTGAACTAGTGTGGCATCTATGGCTTCAAGAAATAGAAAAACAAGTCAGCTATTTTCCATGAGGCTTATCGTAGGTACATATTTTAAGAGTGGCTTCCAATGCAGTGTATCCCTCTCTGTCCACTCCTTCTTTCTTAGAGATCAGTATTCGAGACGACCCACCAAGGCTCTACAACAAAGCTCTTCGACCCTATCCATAAAGACGTCCTTGCCAAGAACGTAATTGAACTTTGCCTCATGCACTTCAATGGACTTAGTTTGCCGATGAGCTTGTGAGGATGATGCATTCCTGTGTAGACAAGCACGTGGAAAAGAGTCCAAAGAAGGTGGTGCAAAAGCCGAGTTCCCCATACTATTCCTAGGAAACAGTCAAGACTGAGGGCGATAAAGAAACCCTCCTGCAACAACAAAAGAAGGGGTACCCATAAGAAGTAACCGACAGTCGTAGAGGGAGAATTTGAGACCATAGAAAGGAACGAAAACCCTAATGGACAATACCCTCAGAAAACCCTTTATCGGTGCCGCTAAAGAGAAACAAAGGTATCGACCAGTCAAAAGACCCTTGAGAGCAGATAAGAAAAAAAAACGACAGAGGAAATACCAGAAAACAAAAAAACCTAGAAAAGGGCGTCGCCAAAAAAACCAAAATTCAACCCATGATATGATAAGGACAAAGGAAACAATCATGGAAAAAGGGTCGGTCTCACAGGGAGTCATCCAACAACCATCAGATATTAATGATAAAAAAACCCTGACAATGGAGAAAAAAACAAACCGATAAGACCCTGATATACCGAGAAAAGTCTAGAACTCAAGTTACCCAGAAAAGGTGACAGAGAGGGTAGTTCCCACTTTTTTTATAAAACATGGTTGGTACTAAGTCCCCCATAAGGGGAACGGACTCCATGCTGAATTGAAAGGCATGACAAACCCAAACAGAGAGGGAACAAGGAGAAAAGACCACTAGGGAGTAGGAGAAAAATAGGTAAATCGAGAAAAAACCTACCAGGAGAAAGGCAAGAGGCTCTGTTAGCAGCCAGACCAATAGACCTGTTCTGACCAATAGAACCCATAGGGAACTGGTGTTGATGGTGCCATAGCGGCCAGGCCAAGAAACCCTAGCAACCATCGCATTTTTCGAACCAACGAAAATCCCCTATCCCTACTTACCTCTATTTGGTTGCATTTTGGTGTGGATTTATGTTATTCTTCAATGTTAATTCTACTAGAAGGCATATAAAGGAATATTATCATATTGTATGTATGCCTTTTGATGCAATATTTTTTCTTTTATTGTACATTACTTTCCATTATTGGAAGCATAAGAACCTTCTAATGGATACAAACTGATTTAATATATTAGTGGTAAAAAATTAATCCATTATAGGCATCTTAATTAATTAAGTTATAGGCACAATAAACCAATGGTATTTAGCTTGGATAATCATGACCATTTATCCAATTGCAGTTAACTTGTCTTATTATTTTCTATGTAATGTTTATTAATGTGGAACGAAATCCCACATAAGAATATGCCATTACAATAATAATGTATAATATATTTCATATGGGTAAAAACCATAAGTAAGAGTTGGAAAACAAAAACATGATACCAAAACCCAATAAACAAAATTAAATTGAAGGAGGATGTGATCACATCAAGTTGAATTTTTACAGTGAACTATAGTTGACTCTGATTGAGTTTGATTGAATTTTGTGACTTTCGTTACCTTTAATTGAATAAAGAATTTGTACATATGTTGATTGTATGTGTGTGTACTTTCAATCGTCATGTTAGAATTATGCATATATTAAATTTCATGGATTTCATGTACTTTCCTCAGTAGCATATTGTTGTAACTAATGATGATGATGGTGGTGGTTAACGTCCCATGAGACCAGCCTTTGTTCTATCGGACCTAAAGAAACGAATTATTTAGTTTGTTTTAAAATTGTATTTCTATGCTCAAAGAGCTTGGACAGAAGCACCTCGAGATTAATATAATTTTGGCAAGTTAAAAGGCTAGGAAGGTCGGTATTGCAACAAAGAATATGAAATTGAGATCTAATGTGGGTGTACGCAGGGCACTCTAATAGGAAGTGATTTTGATCCTCAATGTTCATATTCTCACAGAGATGGCATATCCTTTCCACCCATGGTGTTTTAGGAACTTCCCAACGACCTGTTTCACTATGGGGCTCATGAGAGTTCATTCTTATCTTGGCTATATCAATTTTTTCTTTGAACTAGTAAAAACAGAGAGATACTTTTAATATTCTAGAGTAGGGTTGATGACCTCTTTATAATATCTTAATTTTCTTTTAGCCTCCAAATCTTTCTCACACCACATTTTCTATTTAAACTTAGAAGTAACAATATTTTTAATGTTATTAATATTTTGCAATGCAACAGTTTCGGCAATTTCCCAATGGTTTAACCAGGCCCCAGTATCTTTATACCAACCTCCCTTGATCCTTGGGTGATTTTGGATGGAATTTAAAGCTAGATTAGGAATTCTATGATTTCCCATGTTATTGATTTTGTGCTTGTATAACAAGATCCTAGTCATAGCGAGGATTTCGATAGGGGAAAGACCTACTTCTATAAGGATTCCAACATTGTGGGAATATCATATGATGATGTTAGATGTGGGGAAAGAGACGAGGAAGGTTACAGAATAAAAGATAAAGGTATATTAATTGATGAGGGCGTTAACAAAAATTTCAAACTAGATTGCAATTTCATACTGTATGCTTATTATATATATATTTAAAATTATGTATTTATTTTATGAAGAGTTGTTTTATAGTTCCAATGTTACTTACTATATTTTGTTTTATTTCATAGAAAATATTGATAAAAAGATTGGAGCATTGCAAAAGAGTATAAAAATGTTCTTAACCTGAATTCCAAACAAAGTTTCTTTGAGCATGTTAGCCATGGTACCATTTACCCTATATTTTTCAATGAAATGTAGAGTGTAATTGAATCCAAGATACTACATTTTTCATGGTACTTACTAGTTCTATGACATAGACATTTATGTTTGAGTAGAGAATGCAAAAATGGTGATGAAAATAGACGAAGATATATCTTTTTTTAACAAATACATGTATTTATATTATAAAAAAAGTGTGCTTAGATTTGTCCCAACCAGATAGCTTCCATTTACCAAAATATTCCCAAATTTGTCTGATTATCTAATGAAAAAGTTCTATTGTAGCATATCCTTCTAGCCTACGAGCAACTACTATGTTAAGATTTCATATGCTAGACTAGATATCATTAGTGTTTAATTCAAAATCATAGCAGTAGCGTATGACGAATCATTGAAAGAAACACAATCACAAGATAGTCATAGTATTTATCCTAGGACAAAAATCCAGCCAAAAATTCCTCTGTATAACATGTATAAGATATAACCTCAAAAACAGGTATTCTCCTCCTTCTGTTATGTCTCTATCTCTCTCCTATGAACTACTCAAGTGAGTGATTCTGTGTTCAAATAATAAACACAGTTCTCCTATTTATACACACTGAGCCAACTTACGTTTACCCTAAACAAGTCGGCCCCACTAAACCGTTTGGGTTGACTTCACCTAGGAAGACTCAAAATAGTATATTATATTATTCATTAGGGTAATAACGACTCAACTTATAATTGAGGCTTTACCTCATGACTCTATGATTACCAAATACAATAGTAACACCCTGTCAGAGGAATAATAACATCTCCCTTGGGTTATTTTAGTAAAATACATTTAGAATATCCTTTGAAGTTACAATATTTCAACACTCCCCCTTAACAAGAAGGTTATTCTACTGACAACATCATCATAGAATATGGGAGAATAGAGATACAATATCTCTAACAGTATCAAGGTAATACATCTATATGTCATAGGAAGTTTTCACAATAAGTAACTGGAACAGTTACTCTTCAATGTCTTCATCTTCTTCATCACACGATCACTTGATCCTTTGGCAGCAACACTTAGATCTTTTTATCCTTCGTAGAAGCACTTCAATCTTCTGTTCCTTTGCAGTAGTAATTCAATCTTCAATCCTTCGCATCACTTTCGATCTTCTTGCTCTTTCGTAGTGGCACTTCAATCTTCGATCCTTTGTAGTAGTACTTCAATCTTCTTGATCCATAGTAGCAGTAGTACTTCTATCATTTCTATAATTTTTAGCAGTACTTCTATCTTCTTGATCCTTTGCAACTGCACTACAATCTACTTGATCCTTTTCCACCACACTACCTGCAATACACATGATCTCTTTGTAGGATTATAAATCCCTATCAATTTAGGACTTGAATCCAAGGACGATGCAATCCTCCATCAGCATGATCCATAAAATCGATTAGCTAAATGGTCTACAACAAAGTGTAGATCTCGACCACACCCATTGCAAGCCCTATCGTTTGTGACGAATCATCGTACACCATCCATACCACTGAGGTTAGGACCACTCCTAAGTGAGTGTTATACTACGGTATCTACACTTACGTGTAGGCATACTCTTCCAAGCAAGAGTATTGTCTGCAGAGAAGATCTCGACCGCATACAAAATTTTGGCTCTCATCATAGAACATCCTTACCACTGAGGTTAGGACCACTCCCAAGTGAGTGTTATAATACGACGTCCGTGAGGAATCATCATAGAGCATCCATACCACTAAGGTTAGGACCACTCTCAAGTGAGTGTTATTCTATGGTATCTGCATATGAATGTAGGCATACTATCCATACAAGAGTATTGTCTATAGATAAAATATCAACTGCATACAAAATTTCAGTCATGTCGTCCATGAGGACTCATCGTAGGGAATCCTTACCACTGAGGTTAGGACCACTCCTTAGCGATTTTTTATTCTATGGTATACACAACTGAATCTGGGTACTCTCCATGCAAGAGTAACATCTGCAAGGCCATCCTTATTAAGGACCACTCTCATGCACAGAGTGTTATACCTTCCATCCTCAAGAGAGGATACTATCATCCACAAATGAATGTCGGACCTTCATCATCACTGTCATCCATCATCGATGTCAGTCTCATCATTACTCCTCCTTTCCTAGGAAGTTTCATATTATCAACCTGCTCCCCCTTTGTCTGAGAAGGGTTCATGTCTTCAACCTGATCTTCCTTTTTGAAGAAGGTCCATATCTTCATCACCTATAGTTCCATCACTGTCCTTCCTTGCGAGGAAGATATTTTCAAACTACACCAAGATTGTCATGGAAATATTCAAACTTTACTTGAGATAGAGCCTTGGTCAGTACATCAGCAACTTGCTCATCGATACTCACATACTGGAGCTTGATAGCTCCCTTTTGTACCATATCCCTTATATAAAAGTATCGGATGTCTATGTAATTCGATTTGTCATGGAACATCGAGTTCTCTGTCATCTTTATACAACTCTGGTTGTCACAGAGAATCACTGTGGTGTCTAGCTCCATGTCAAATAATCCTGACATCAGCTTCTGAAGCCATATCGCTTCACAACAAGGAGAGCAAGCTGCAATGTACTCTGCTTCAGCTATACTGAGAGCAACATTGGACTAATTCTTACTAAACCATGAGATCATGGCAGATCCCAGAAAATAACATCCACCTGATGTGCTCTTTCTGTCTGCAACACTTCCTACCTAATATGAATCCGTATATCCATATAGCTTGTAGTCATGATATATTCCATAGTAAAGTCCCAAATCTATCTTACCTTTTAGGTACCTCATCACATGCTTTGCAGCTATCAGGTGAACCAGTCTAGGTTTAGTTAGATACTAACTCAAGGTGTTCACAACAAAGCATATATCTGATCTTGTGTTCATCGGATACATTAATGACCCAATAATTTGTCTGTACTGATTCATTTCCACTAAATCTAATGTCTCATCAAACAACAACTTTAGGTTGGTGTCCATGGGTGTGGCCATGGCCTTACAATCTGTTATCACTCCAGGAAACTCCTCTAGGTTGTAGCTCGAGGATGCCTGGTAACTTAAACTATTCTTTTGGTTTTTTCTGAATTGGTTCAAGTCAGATAACCTCTATAACCTCTCACTCTCAAGACATGCATGAAGCTCACTCAATCACAAGGCTTTTAGTTACAACTTGTTCAGTAGTTTGACAAAAAGGTGCAGGGATGGAGAACTCACCAAGCTGGCAGACTTACACACATAGCACATGCATATAAATGGCTAAATCCTATTGAGGATGGTGTTTATAAATCAAATATCACTAAATAACCAATAGGATGACAGCTATCGGCCCTTTAATAAATCTGAAAATTACCTAAATGCGCATTCAGGCAATAAACACAGTAAAGAAAGAGATGGCTGAACAAATCACAACAAAAGAGCTTATACTTAGAATGAACCAGATGAGATGCTTGATAATGGAACAAGCACATAAATCCCCAGATTCGAACCTTTATTAATTAAATAATCATGGGCTTTATAGCCTTTTACAAAATTTACAGATCCTAAAAATTCGATCTGTTTACATCAAAAATAAATGAAAGTCATAGTTTTTTCCCGATTAGGGCTTCAAACCCTTGCTAACAATTTGTTTATTCATTGTGAAGATCTAGTTCACCAGGTGATATTTTAATGACTGAAGTGGTAGCTGATAACCACTACTGCTAGTTTGTTGTGAAATTGTCGCCAACAGCCAGTGTATCAGCGTTTAACTGAAGTGCCCCATCTCATTCAATCCACCTGAAACCCCTTTTACTTTGTTTCTGTAGTCATCGATTAGAGGCTTTGTCTTCTGTTTCATCGGCGCCTCAAGTCAGAATGTTTGTCGCAGTTTCAGAGGTGGAACGAACTAGTTTTATCGCTGTCAGAAGCATATCGTCAAAGTTTGAATCGAACCTTTAGTATTCTTTCTTCCACCATTTCGGCGCTCCAAGTCTCTTTGTTGTCGCAGTATCAGTGCTCCTTAGATCATTAGTGTCACAACGGCTTCTTCATCGACAGTCAGAGGTTTCTTCTTTTATCACATCTGCACTCCTAATCGGCATTCTCCATAACTAACACATCGGTGATCGGGAGCGGTAATAACTACAATATCGGAGCTGTTCATCTTCTTTCTTCCGTCGTTGCGGCTTCCAATTTCACTATCTTGCTGACGGCTAGTGATTCCGAGTTCCAACACTGAAGTTTCATCTGCTTGCTGACCCCGTAGTTTATATTTCTTCTGCCGTTGCAGCTTCCAATTTCACTATCTTGCCGGCGGCTAGTGGTTCTGAGTTTCGATGCCAAAGTTTTATCTGCTTGCGGACCCCGTAGTTTATATTTCTTCCACTGTTGCGGCTACTTAGAGGACTAATTCGCCGCTGGTTTTATGTTTTCAATCTCTGGCGTGTAGTCTTTAGTTCCTCCACTCGGCGATGTCTTTTTGTTATTTCGGAACCCGCAGTAAGTCTTTCATCCGTCGTTGCAGCTCTGCATTGAACTCTTTCACCGTTGATTAGTCTTTATCCTCTTCGACGCCGAAGTTTCCATTCCCTCCGATCGGTGATTTTGATTTATCGGCTGCCTTTAATCATTCTATTCTCCACAGTTGCAGAAATTCTGGTCACTGTATTTTCCATAGTTTCGGTGCCTTTGGGAACTAGCTTGCCGATCTGTTAAATTTTTCCAGTCACGAACTAAGTCTTTCTTCCTTCCATAGTTGCAACTCCACAGAGGACTGTCTCGCCGATCTGTAGTCTTCACCACTTCCGATTACTATTTAAAAAATGCTCCGATGGTGTAAAAGTTTCAGCAATATGCCTATCTATCGAAGGGGTTTTCCACCTGCTATTGATCTTCCATCTTTCAGTGGCTAATGAGATGTTCTGATCCTCGCCCAAGCCACCAAAGCTACAACTTTTTGAAATTTGCATAAAAAATAGAGGTCTTCAAAACTGTTAGTGATATTCATATCCTTCATTACATCATTTAAATTCTTCATACTATAATAAATAAATTTATTTTATTTTGGGAGATAACATTTGGCTCCTACTCGGGGATGGGAACCTCCCTGTGAGGTCCCAAGAACCCCAAACCAAAATGCCTTTCCCTAAAAGCAACTAATTAATCCTAACACTATTTTTTTATTGTTCCATTGGGCATGGAGTCTTATTCTGAAAGCAAAACAACCTACTATCTACTAATTTACAATCATAAGGCCTTAGAGCCTCAAATAAAATAGAGTTTTAGGAACCGCCCATTCATTGGGCCATCGGATACCTCTTCACCTTCCAGATTCTGCAATTTGAAGGTGTTATTTTTATATACCTGTTCTATAACAAAAGGGCCAATCCATAAAGAGTCAAATTTTCCATGTTTCCCCTTGTCTTGTCTGACAGCATCCCACTTGAGGACCCAGTCTCCGACCTGGAAGTTTTCTGCCTTTGTTCTTTTGTCAAACATGCCCTTTATCCTCTGTTGATGAGCCTTTGATTTTCCTGCAACTTGCTCCCTAATCTGTTGTAACTCCACCAAATCCATCATCCTTCTCATCATATCATTTGGTTCATCTTCCTCTTCCTGAAAGAGCTTTGCAACTAGAAGGGTGAGCTGGATAGGAAAGATGGCCTTAGTGCCATAAACTAGTTTGAATGGAGAAGTCCCTATGGATCTTTTATCGGTCACCCTATCGGCCCATAAGGCAAACTTAAGCTTTGAATCCCAGCTTTTCTGATTTGTCTCTAGCAATTTCCTAATGATCCGGACTAAGCTTTTGTTGGATGACTCAGCCAGGCCATTGCCTTGTGGGTAATAGGAAGTGGAGTGCACCAGTTGAATACCCATTGATTCACACAATTTAACCAATGCCCCAGCTTTAAAGGATTGTGCATTATTAGTTACTAACCTTACCGGGCAACCAAACCTGGTGAAGATGTTCTCATATAAGAATCTCATGATGACTTGATGAGTGGCATTTATGGTGGGTATTGCTTCTATCCATTTGGTAAAGTAGTTAGTGGCTACTAAGATCCATTTATGCTATCCACTGGAAGATGGATTTATTTCACCTATGAAATCCAGACCTCATTGCTGGAAAGTCCCATTCACTGTAACAGGCCTAAGGGGCAAGGATTTGAGCTGCTGCTTCCCTACAAATATTTGACATTGGTCACAGGCCCTTACAAAAGTGCATACATCAACAAAAAGGACTGGCCAATAGAACCCTGCTTTTAATATCTTGTGGGTTGTGGTTTTCCAGTAGTGGTGGCCTCCACATGTACTGGAATGAAAGTGATACATGACCTGCTCTGATTCCTCTTTATCTAGACATCTTAATAAAATCCCAGACTGATCCCTCCAATACATCAGTTTGTCAACTATGAAAAACTTATCAGATTTCAACTTAAGGGCTTGTGCTTGGTTAGGAGTGAGATCAAGAGAAACTTCTAATTTAAGTAGAAATTGAATAATACTTGAGTACCACTCACATGAATATATGTTCTCAGCTACTGGTGGACTGCTATCCTGATCTTGATTTACTTTTGTTTCAACTGCTACCATGGTCTACACCTTTGCTGATCTAACATATGTGAAATTCATTCCCAGTAGTTCATAGTTTTCTTTGGCCATGATTTTGGCCAGACCTAATCCTTTTACCAACTTGGTGGGTTTCACCTCTACATCAAACTGAATGAGTTTGGCAATCCACTTAGCTCTCTCCCCATCAATGTTAGGCTGAGTCAAAACATCCTTCACAACAGCTGAAGGGACATACGCAATGACCTTTGCATGGAGAATGTAGATTCTGAAGTTCTTCAAATATTTTATGAGGGCATAAGCCTGCTTCTCAATTGGGTCATACGTCAGCTCAGCATCTCTCAGAGTTATGCTGAAGAAAGCAATTGGATGATCAAGACCTTCATCATTCTTTTGTAATAGTACAGCTGCCACTGTGTCAGAAGATGCAAAAGAGAAAATGTAAAAACCCTTGGTGTAGTTGGTACTAGTCAGGGTTGGGGCCTCCATGATGGCTTTCTTAATGTCTTCAAAAGAATTTCTTTCCTGGTCGGTCCACTTGATTTCTGCATCCTTTTTTAGCATGATTGTTATATGCTTTACCAACTCGCAGAAATTTGGAATGAATCTCCTGACAAAGTTTATCTTGCCTAAAAAGGACTAAATGTCTCTTTTTGACCTTGGTATTGACAGCTACTGAATTGCCTCCACTCTTACTAGATCGATCTTTACACCTTCAGCTGAGACTATGTGTCCTAGGAGCTTTCCTTCATTGAGTGCAAACTGGGACTTCATGGGGTTTAGTGATATTCCATACCTTCTGCATTTCAGAAATACCTTTCTCAAATGCTGCAAGTGGTCATGATGGCTGTGAGAGTAAACTGTTAAGTCATCCAAATATATCAGCACATATTTATCTTTTAGACCTACAAAATCTAGGTCCATAGCTCTCTGAAAAGTAGCCCCAGCATTCATTAGCCCAAATGGCATTTTAGCATACATGAAGGTGCCCCAGGGCGTGGTAAAGGAAGTCTTCTCTTGGTCGTCTGGGTGCATAGCCACTTGGTTGTATCCTAAGAAGCCATCAAGGAAGGACATGACCCTAGCCCCCGAGACTCTCTGCAACAGATTTTCCATCTTGGGCAGTGGATAGTTGTCTTTTTTGGAACATTTGTTCATATTTCTAAAATCCACACACACCCTGATCTCTCCATTTTTCTTTCTTACCACTACTAGATTTGCAATCCACTGGGAATACCTGATGGGGATTATGATCTTGGCTTTGAGGAGTTTGTGGATCTCTTTCTCAATCACTGGTAATAGAAGAGGGCTTATGTGTCTCGGCTTCTATTTGAAAGGAATGGTGTCCTTATCCAAAGGAATCTTGTGCTGGATGATGTTGGTGTCATACATTTTTAGGTCACTATACTCCCATGAAAAGACATCAGCAAACTCTTTTATCAAGATGCAATATTCATACTTTTGTTCAGCAATCAGCCCAGTGGATAGATTTATCAGTTTGGATGGCTCTGGCTGCCTATGCTATGCTCTTGGATAGCAGGATCTAGCTCCCTTTTAGCAGGCTTGAAAGGGACATCATTGTGATCAAATAGTTCTTCCAGTGGTACTAGACCTTGGGGTATGTGGTTGCTGGGCAATTGGACGATATCGTGCTCAGTCACTTTATCCTTCAGCTTGAGCTGCTTGGATTCCTCTAGGTTAAGGTTTTCCTGGTCTATGTGTATTTCAGAAAATTCATCCACTAACTGAAGGAATTTTCTAAGCTCCCCATCATTATCAAACACCCTCCAAAATTTTACATTGTCTAGCAGAGAGGTTCTGTACTTGACCTAAACATCATAGCTGAGCCTAGGGGGTAAAGGAGGAACAAACAGACTTGCAAAGACAGCCAAGGAATCAGCCAGGTGATTCAAATCTCTAGGAATATATTACAGTTCAAAAAACATAAATGAGTCTCTGATTTTCCATACCTCATCTCTGTAGGCCTTCAGTCTAATATTTTTCATCTAAAAAGTGTTGTTGACCTACTGTATGATGAGGTCTGCATCCCCAAAAATCTTCATACACATGATCCCCATCTCCTTGGCCGCTTTAACTCCCAGCAGCAAGGATTCATATTCTGCTACATTGTTCATGGTTTGGAAATCAAGCTTATACGATAGGTGAATGTTCTCCTTAGATGGGGAGATCAACACGACCCCTGCACCTGTTGAGTTTTGAGCGCTTTCCCCATCGAAATACATGGTCCAAATCATTGTTGTGACTTCTTCAGGCTGCAGACGCATGGGCTCAGTGAGCTGAACTAATGTCTGCTGATTATCATCTATTTGCAAAATGCAAGATCCAAAATCGGTGTCCACAGCATAGATCGGGTGATTCACTGAGCGACTCTCCTTGCTTATGATGTATGCTAGCTGATTTTCCCTGTACAGTCTCTTAGTCTCCCCTCCAAACTTGGGAATGGTGGTGTATGTGAGATCCATCTGAAGGGTGCTGCCCAATCTTTTGCTCCATGACTGGGACAACAAAAGGACGAATTTTGGAGGAATATCAGCCACTACGATGTCCATCATTACGCTTTTCAAAGGTAGATGAGTTAAGTTTACATCAAGGTCTTTGATGAGGCCCAAACACTTAACCTTCCTGGAGTCAAAGGAGAATAAATCATGGTAGGTCTTAGTAATGCTGAGGCCAATCTCATCCATCACAGCCTTTGGCATTAAGTTATGAGAGGATCCTGAATCCAGCAAACAGTTATGGAGGATTTTATCATGGATGTTCAAGGATATATAGAATGGTGGGAAAGAGTCCTTTAGGTCTTCAATCACGGGGCCTAGGGTTACAACAGGCTTGTCATCTTGCAGGTTCACAACGTCAGTGTCAATGTGCACCTTGGGCTGAAGGGAATTCAATGTGGAGGTTTTAAATGCATCATTCTTCATCAACTCAATTAAAGGGAAAGGGATTTTAAATTTTTGAATTTCAGACTCAAGGTTGAAAGCATAATGCAACTTATCTGGAAACCTTACCTCATGAGCTGTAGGTTTGAGTTGGACTTGACCAGGAGTGGCTGAAGGTGCTGGTTTAAGCAATGTTTTGGATGAAATAGCCACTTTCTTTGGTAAAACAACAACTTTTGTAGCAGGTGCAGAAAGTTGTTTGACAAGTGCAGCATTCTTCTTGAGGGGAGCAACCAACCTATACCTTAGTTGGTAACCTTCCTGACTATCAACCTGATGGACAGCCTCTTCAGCGATCTGCTCATTAATCAGGGCTTCTTCATATTCTGTCTGGGTCAGAAAAGAATAGTCCACCTCATCCTCCATGCAGTGGATATTGCCTTCAGCTTCTCCTTCGTCTTCAATGAATTTCGGCTCTTCTTCTAATACAGCATTTTGAAATGGAGCTCTTATCCTCTGGTCTTCCCCTTAATTTATCTCCCTTCTGAGAATCTGAACAGGGGGGTTTCCTCTTCTATAAGGAACAAAATTTGGGTTTCGAGGAGCAAAGTCAATTGGCCCCTTACCCCTCACCGGCATATGTCCTTGGTCCTTCAATTTTGGCATTTCAGTAGTCAAGTTATCTAAGAGTTTGGTCATTTTTTCAATCTTATTCTCTGATGCCGAAGCTCCACTATAGTCTGTTGGTTGCTTTCTCCTGTCTACCTTCCCTTTGACCTTCTAAGATGCTAGAATGTTTGACTCCACCTCTAGGGCAGCATCCTGCGTAATTGATAAGGAGGTAGACCTCCTTTCCTTGAGAAGTAGGCAGAAGTCAGAGTCAAAAGCATTCGCATAAGTTATCATAGCTGAGGTACCGGTGGGCTTAATCTCAGTAGGGATCTTGCTGTACATGTTGTTGAATCTTTTGTTAAAGTTGGAGACAAACTCACCATTTTCTCTTCTCAGGTTGCTGAACTCTGTGATGTAGTAGAGGTGGTCTCTCCTCTCTCCACAATGCTTTAGGAAAACATCATCTAGGGCCTCTATGCCTACCACTGACCCAGCAAGAAGTTCCTTAAACTGCTTTCTAGCCTGGCCATCTAGGCTTTGCACAAAGACTCTGGTCCATACATCTTCTTGTTCTATATTTATATTTTTAGCATAGCTATAAAAAGCCTCTAGATGTTCTTCAGTAGTGAAATCCCCTTCCCCTTTAAACTTGGGCATATACTTGAGGTAATCCCCGATAGGCATGGCTGCGAGAGGATTTGGCAAAACTAGGGGTGCATACCTAGCTACTAGGATCCTTTCCATCTTAGACAATTGAGGGGTAGCCATATTGGAAATGGGTATGGAGATGGAAGGCAGCACTGATGAGGATATTTGCTGAGAAGGGGTTGGTATACTTATCCCAGTGAACTCACCAAGGATTGGACCTTCACAAGTAGCAGTGCTTGAAGATGCCCAAGCCCTAGATTTTTCTGATGTATCTAAAAATTTCTAGGAATTAAAAGTTTCAGCAGAAGAAATATCAGTAAAAAGATTTCTTGAAATACCTGATGTAGTGTTTTGTGTAGCACTGTTGGTCTGTCTTAGTAAATCCCTAGCGTTCCTCAAGATTTCTTCTGGATCTGAAACGGGTGTTGTTGGTGCCCCCTTTGGGTTTGCTCTAGTACTTGGTCTTCTTGAAGCCACCTTATATCAATGGAGTCGCCAGATAGATGATTACAACCATAATAATGTCCAAGCCTTGTTTATCATCAAAGCATGGATCTATGTCGTATCCCAGGGAAGCTGAGCTTCAATCTCCTCTCCCCGGCAACGGCGCCACTTTGTTATCACTCCAGGAAACTCATCTAGGTTGTAGCTTGAGGATTTCTGGTAACTTAAACTATTTTTTGGGTTTTTTCTGAATTGGATCAAGATGAATAACCTATATAACCTCTCACTCTCAAGACATGCATGAAGCTCACTCGATCACAAGGCTTTTAGTTACAACTTGTTCAGTAGTTTGACAAAAAGGTTCAGAGATGGAGAACTCACCAGGATGGCAAACTTACACATATAACATATGCATATAAATGGATAAATACTGCTGAGGATCGTGTTTATAAATCAAATATCACTAAATAACCAATAGGATGACAGCTATCGGCCCTTTAATAAATCTGAAAATTACCTAAATGCACATTCAGGCAATAAACATAGTAAAGAAAGAGATGGCTGAACAAATCACAACAAAAGAGCTTATACTTAGAATGAACCAGATGAGACGCTTGATAATGGAACATGCTCATAAATCCCGAGAGTCAAACCTTTATTAATGAAATAATCATGGGCTTTATAGCCTTTTACAAAATTTACAGATCCTAAAAATCCGATCTGTTTACATCAAAAATAAATGAAAGTCATAGTTTTTTCCCGATAAGGGCTTCAAGCCCTTGCTAACAATTTGTTTATTCATTTTGAAGATCTATTTCATCGGGCGATCTTTTAATGACTGAAGTGGTGGCTGATAACCACTACTACTGGTTTGCTGTGAAATTGCCACCAACAGCTAGTGTATCAACATTTAACTGAAGTGGCCCATCTCATTCAATCCACCCGAAACCCCTTTTTACTTTGTTTCCGCAGTCGTCGATCGAAAGCTTTGTCTTCTATTTCATCGGCGCCTCAAGTCAGAATGTATGCCGCAGTTTCGGAGGTGAAACAAACTAGTTTTATCACTGTCAGAAGCATATCGTCAAAGTTTGAATCAGACCTTTAGTCTTCTTTCTTCCGCCATTTCGGCGCTCCAAGTCTCTTTGTTGCCGCAATATCGGTGCTCCTTAGATCATCAGTGTCACGACGGCTTCTTCATCGACGATCATAGGTTTCTTCTTTTATCACATCTGCACTCCTAATCGGCATTCTCCATAACTAACACATCAGTGATCGAGAGCGGTAATAACTATAGTATCAGATTTGTTCGTCTTCTTTCTTCCGTCGTTGCGGCTTCCAATTTCACTATCTTGTCGACGGCTAGTGATTCCGAGTTTTGACACCGAAGTTTCATCTGCTTGCGGACCCCGTAGTTTATATTTCTTCCACCGTTGCGACTTCCAATTTCACTATCTTGTCGACAGCTAGTGGTTCCGAATTTCAACGCTGAAGTTTTATCTACTTGCAGACCTCGTAGTTTATATTTCTTCCACCGTTGCAGCTACTTAGAGGACTAATTCGCCGCCGATTTTATGTTTTCAAGATCCGGCGCGTAGTCTTTAGTTCCTTCGCTAGGCGATGTCTTTCTGTTATTTCGGAACCTGCAGTAAGTCTTTCATCCGCCGTTGCAGCTCTGCATTGAACTGTTTCGCCGCTGGTTAGTCTTTAGCCTCTCCAACGCCGAAGTTTCCATTCCCTCCGATCGGTGATTTTGATTTATCGGTTGCCTTTAATCATTCTATTCTTCGTAGTTGTGGAACTTCTAGTCACTATATTTTCCATAGTTTCGGTGCCTTTGGGAACTAGCTCGCCAATCTGTTAAATTTTTCCAGTCACGAACTAAGTCTTTCTTCCTTCCGTAGTTGCGGCTCCGCAGAGGACTGTCTCGCCGATCTGTAGTCTTTACCACTTCCGATTACTGTTTAAAAAACGCTCCGATGGTGTAAAAGTTTCAGCAATATGCCTATCTGCTGAAGGGGTTTTCCACCTGCTATTGATCTTCCATATTTCAATGGCTAATGAGATGTTATGATCCTCGCCCAAGCCACCGAAGCTACAACTTTGTGAAATTTGCATAAAAAATAGAGGTCTTCAAAACTGTTAGTGATCTTCATATCCTTAATTGCATCATTTAAATCCTTCATACTATAATAAATAAATTTATTTTATTTTGGGAGATAACAAAATCCAACATATCAAATCTTTTCAATATTTCTACTGCATACTCTCCCTTATCCAGAAAGATTCTTTCTAGGCTCTGCCACACTTCTAGCCCTAGGAAATAATGCATCAATCCAAGATCTTTCATCTCAAAATCTTTAGCTATATTCTTCTTGCAATCTATGATATGTTTCTCATTTCCCATTAGAAATAGATCATCCACATACAGTAATAGTATGACAGGTTCATCATCCATAATATTCATGTAAAGGTTATGATCGACTTTACTCTAGGTAAAGCCCATGCTTGTCAAGAATTTATCTATTCTTCCATACCTAGATCTAGGAGCTTTCTTCAGTCCATACAGAGCCTTTTTCAACTTGCATACATGAGTCACTCTGTCTCCGAATTCAAATCCTTGTGGATGTTTGATGTAAACCTATTCCTCAATCACACCATTAAGGAAGGTTGTCTTTACATCTATCTAGTGTAAGTCCCATTTCATCATGGAAGTAAGTGCCATGATGGTTTTAATGGAAGTGTACCTTGCTACTGGAGCAAATGTCTCTTCATAATCAATCCCCTCTTTTTTAGAGAATCCTCTAGCCACAAATATTGCTTTGTACTTTTCGATACTTCCATCATAAACATGTTTTATCTTGTAGATCCATTTGGAAGATACCACACTCTTGTTTTATGGTTTGGAAACTATATCCCAAACATCATTCTTCATGATCGACTGGTATTCTTTTGTCATTGCTTCAACCCATTCTTTCTTCTGTGTAGCTTCCTCGTAGCTGGTGGGTTCTTGATCTACAAGGTCACACATCAAAGCTACATAACTAGAATATGGCTTTGGTCTTTTGCTGGTTCTTGTGGATCCCTCTAGAGCTCCATATCTCTCTGCTTCTTGTATGATTTCTCTTAACCAAGCAGGTTTTCTCTTTCGATATATATCCATAGTAGGGGGATCATGAGGTTCTAACATGTCATGATATTCAAATGTTACTATTTTAGGAGAGGGTTCAACTTCTACCATTCTCGGAGGTACATCCTCTTCATGTACTTCTTCAAGTTGACACCTTCTATATTTCTTAAGAGTTGTCTCTTCATCAAATGTTACATCCATACTAATCTCGATATGATAGAATCCTGAGATGTATATCCCAAAGGCTTTGGAGACTTTGTAGTATCCAACAAATATTCCCTTCTTTCCAGAAGAATCTAATTTGGTTCTCTTCTTTTTCAGAATATTTACATGTACTAGGTGGCCAAATATCTTGAGATGGGTCACTTCAGGTTTCTTTCCTATATACATCTCTTCATGAGTCTTGAATCCAAGAGCACTGTGAGATAATCTATTCTGCACATATACAGTTGTTCTTGTTGCTTCATCCCATAGGTGCATAGGGAGGTCTTGGTCATGAATTACAATCTTCACTACTTCCATGATAGTACTATTCTCTCTTTTCACAACACCATTCTGTTGTGGATTATAGGGAGTGGTTAGTTCCCTCTTGATTACTGCCTCCTTATAGAATGCTTCAAATTCCTTTGAAGTGTATTCTCCACCATTATCTGATATCAGTGTCTTGATTCTCTTTTCTGAGTGGTTCTCTATCAAGGCTTTGAATTCCTTGAATTAACCAAACACTTCACTCTTATTCTTCAATAAGTATATCTAAGTATTTCTTGAATAATCATCAATAAATGTGACATAATACTCATATCCAATTAAAGATATGGAGGGCATAAGACCACATACATCAGAATGAATTAGTTCCAACATACCTTTAGTCTTTGTTTCAATTTTCAGAAAGGGATTCTTGATGTTCTTTCCTCTTGCACATCCTTTGCAAGTTCCCTCATGTTCGATCTTCAGATATGGTAACCCTGTTACCGCCTTGCTCATAAAGGGAAATGCTTTCTAGTTGATGTGAGCAAGTCTCCTATGCCATGGTTCACTTGAGCTAGTATTTTCATGGACAAAGGTTGTATATGGATGTCCTTTGAGCTTGTACAACCCTCCTCCTTCTTCTCCAATGACCACAGTATCTTCAAGTGTCTTTCCCTTGGACCACATAAGTACTTGTCCATATATAAAAGTAACTCTATATCCTTTCTTATCTAGAGCAAAGATGGAAAGTAAGTTCTTTTTCAAACCCGGTACAGACAATACTTCCTTCATCTTCATGGAAGTCCTAGATTTAAGCTTGTAGCTTGATTCACCAATACCTTTGATGGGATATTGATAGTCATTTCCCAATGATACCTTATGGGGAGAGTTATTTTGTTCAAGTCTTGACAGAGTTTGTTTACTCCCTGTCATGTGCTTTGAGGCACCGCTATCAATAAGCCATGTATCTTCTCCAGGTGTTACAGACCCAGAGAGTGCAAAGAATAACACATATTATTTTACATCTTCACCTCTAGTTAGTCTTTTTCGAGGTATTTCTTCTTCTTCATTCTCATCTTCAGCTAAATGAGCATGATGTCTCTTGTTGTTGTTTTTGTTTTTGTTTGGTGATGGACACTCTCTGGCTAGGTGTCCTATCTTATGACAGTTGTAGCATTGATACTTTGAGTAATTCTTCTTCTTCTTCTGAAACTTCTTCTTTGAAGGCTTATGATTACTCTTCTTGAAGTTTGATTGCTTTCTTCCTTTAGTATGGGTGGCTAGAGCCTGATCATCTTCTCAGAGTAGAGATTCTCTGTTGGCTACTCTGGCTTCTTCTTGTATGCAATCTTCCCATACTATGTCAAACTTCGTACTTTCTTTTCTGGCACACAGATTCTGAATGAATGAGTCCCAAGGTCTAGTGAGACCATTGAGAGCATTCATAACTATTTCATCCTCATCAAGGGTATCTCCAATAGCACTTAGTTGTTCTTTGAACTAGGAGACCCTTGTGAAGCAATCTTGAACAGATTATCCTTTGCTCATCTTGGTAGCCCTTCAATTGAGCTCTCAAATTCATCTTCTTGTTGATGTTTCTTCCCTCATACATTCTGGAAAGTGCATCATACATCTGCTTAGGTGTCTTCTTATATGACACTTGAGGGATCAAGTGATCCTTAATAGAATCAACATCGATCCTCATTTCCTTGATTAGTTCTTGTTCATGATTCTCCTTAGCTTCATCGTCTTTACGTTCTGCAATCTTAGCCTTGATGTACTTCTCAAGGCCATTCTCTTTCAGAATGAGACCAATCCTATACTTCCAAGCTAGGAATTTTTCTATGCCTTCCTATTTTTCCTCAAGCTTAGTGCTTGGGGCCATCTTGTCCAGTAAGTTACTAAAAAAATGAAATTTCTAAAAATAGGAGGCTGACCTTACCAATAGATGCGCTTGACTAAGACGAGTTGGTTGGTCCAACTAATTTCTGGAGATCCCAAATCTTCACCCCTCAAATCCTATTTGCGAGGTTGCACCTCTGCAAAATTTATGGTTCTGGTTTAGGGCCAAACTAAGGTTTGTCTTTCCTAGAGATTCAACCATCCAAAAACTTCAATCCTAGGCTCAATAGATACGCTCCATGGAGGCACAACTTTCTATGCAAGCAGATCTTCTAAACTCAAAATTTTGCAGAAACCCTAATTTCTTCTAGAGGGAGGAGAGAGAGGTTCACCTTGTGAAAGTTGTTTTATTCAGGCTAGCTCTAATACCATGTTAAAATTTCATATGCTATACTAGATGTCATTAGTGTTCAATTCGAAATCACAATAGTAGCATATGTAGAACACTGAAAGAAACACAATCACATGATAGACGTAGTATTTATCCTGGGAAACCATCAAGGGGAAGAAAACCCAGCCAAAACTTCCTCTGTATAAGATGTATAAGATATAATCCCAAAAATAGGTATTCTCCTCTTTCTGTTCTCTCTCTCTCTCTCTCTCCTATGCGCTACTCAAGTGAGTGAGTCTATGTTCAAACAAGAATCACAACTCTCTTATTTATACACATTGAGCCAATTGACATTTACCCTAAACAAGTCGGCCCCACTAAACTGTTTGCGCTAACTTCACCTAGGAACACTCAAAACAATATATTATATTATTCATTAGGGTACTAATGACCCGACTTACAATGGAGGCGTTACCTCATAACTCAATGCCATACTAAATACAATAGTAACACCCCGTCGGAGGAATAATAACATCTCCCTTGGGTTACATCAGTAAAATACATTTAGAATATCCTTTGAAGTTACAATATTTCAACATACTGCATATGTCTAACTATGGTCGGTGTACATTTTTACAAAGGAATTCAAAAGCCAAAACCCTTAAACATTCTTATAGGAATTTATAGAAGGTTGGAACCTACTCTTCTTGAGCTTCATTTTGCTTCCCATTTCTTACCCCAGGTTGCGTTGGAGACTTATCAAAAGCCACTACTAAACTATTCAAACTGACTTGAGGATGGGAGCTCCTATCTTCCATTCAAGCTTCCAACAGACTTAAACATCTCTTCATTTCTGCACTCTCCATCTCTTGTGTTCCTAGTCGTCCATATACATTATCCAACTACACCTATGTGATCCCCACTATTGCATGCAACATATCATTTTCTTGTTTATGTTGAGCTTTCTACTTATGAAGCAGTGTGAGCCCCCAATTCTGATTTTCATCCAGGTTCTCCTTCCATCTTGTATTGTAACTCGAATCATGCTCCACCTTCCCAATTGATCCCATCGATGTTGTTAGGGATTCATCCTCTTGTTTCTTGCAACAATTGGAGGGGTTTCTCCTTGAGACATGTAATAGAAATCATCAGTTTTTCGCTTCTAGGTCCTTATTGCAACCTTTCCTCATTGAGGTATGAGCCATTGTATGTTGCTCAAGCAAAATATCCAGACTATGCTCATACCAGTCACCCACTTTGTGATACCTCAAGTTCTCCTCTTCCGCAAATTTCAAATGAAGCCCTATTGCTTGTGTGGTTGCATGCGCATATTTAAGGTAGCTTGTCATGGATTATGATGGAAGTGAAGGTGGCACCTCCACCTTTGTCCACATTGTGTGTGAATCCTTCTTGATGGTGTCATGCAAGCATCTTTTATTGCTTTCCATAATAATGCTTGCATCATCCTTATCTCGGTTGTTGATTCTTTTCATCCAACGAGCAAGGAGAAGAGTCAATTGTTGACTCTACACATTTCCCATTGGATGGAGGGAATTAACAATCGAGATAAGGTTAAGGTAATGCTCGAGCAAGGGGAATTTACGAGCCGGTTAAGGCGTATAGCCCCTTCTTTTCCTCCTGTTTTCAAAGAGTTTTTTTCAATATATGTGACCTTATTTGCTAAATCATCCACCTTGGTGTTTAGGAATCTTAGAGCGTGTCAGAATTGTGTTTCCATCCATTTGCTAATCATTTTTCGAGCTTGAGCTATCTGATGTTGGATGTTCCTATCTTGGAGTAGAGTGTTATTATCTATGTGCCTGATTATTAATGTTGAGTCTTCTATAACTATTGCTCTTGATATGCTTCAATAATGTTGAGTCTTCTATAACTATCACTCTTGATATGCTTCACTACTACTAATCTATATAATATACCATAATGCATAGCAATCTGCTTGATTATTCGTTGCTTTCCCTAGATGCCAGGAAAACTTTAATTCTACATTTCCTTCGAGATCGAAGAGTATCCCCACGGTTGCCTCCCCTAGGATCTATCTTGAGATAAGAGAGAGAAGAGGCTTTTTATATGACAATGTAGAATTTGATGGAAAATAGAGACATTTCAAATTTTGGAAGTGGAAATTTTTAATATTGTAACACGGGAGTGATCGAAATAATAAATAATATAAACACAATATCAATTGAACTATGTTCAAACTAGTCTTATTTTTAATCATGTGTGCTTCTCGCTTGTTTCCTTTTATATTTCATTCACTGATTGGAATATATTATATTCTTCAATATTGATGATGAGGAGAGTGATGTAGAGGAATTATATGGTATGACAACTTATTAACTTATATGTTTTTCATTACATCGTTAACAATTAACTTTTTTCTTTTCTTTTAATGAACTCATATTATTTCATTATGGTTTTACAAAGTGAAGATAAAGAGGGTATTGAGAACAATTCAATCAACTTTTAATGTCAAATTTATTTAATTATTTTTGTGTAGATGTTTTTCCCATTATGTTGTATACGAAGTTAACATTTAATTATGGTGACAGTGTGCCACTTGCTTACAAGCACACTTGAATCAACTTTTGATTCCAAAATTATTCCATGTCTTTATATGTGTATATATGTTTTCATGCTAGGTTATATAAAAAGTTGACATTTCCCCGAGTCGGTAGTGTTCTACTTATACAGGAAATCCAATTAACTTGTGATGTCATATTCATTTCATTTCCTTATATATGAAGACATATATGACATAAAATCCATACAAATGTTAAGCTAACATGACACTAACAAGATTTAATTTAATTAAATGTGATGCATATTTAATGCATATCAACACAATTTTTGTGTTAACACGATGTAACTTTGATATTAACGCAACACAAATATGACACTAACACAACTCAAAGTTTATGAATATGACCCTAATAAGATGCAAAAGTTTCATATTTACATGCTAATGTGATGCAAATTTGGACACCCAAGTGAACAATATTGATGCAAAAATGTTGCATATGAATGCTAACGAGGCACAAGTAAAGTGTGCTCAATGCATAATCGACATAAATACAACTCTAAAAGTTGGTTTTTTTAACTACATTGCAACACAACACATAAATTATATAAAATGGATTTTTGTGACATTCATTTTGTCGCACTATGATGTTAGAAAGAGCATGCATAAAAAAAAGACAATGGAAAAATCACACAAAGTTGTCCAAACTTCTAAAAAACTTGAAAACATACACTGCACAGTAACGCTACAACGATGTATTGTAATATACTCGAAAGGGAAGTTACATAGATATCTTTGTTATGTTGAAGAAAGGTTCCAAAGAGTTCAATCAAATATGACCATGTTGCCTAAGCTAACAATAGCCTCCAACTTCTATATAAACCTACACTATAAATATGTAAATATATGTATTATAAATATTTGAATTATTTTAACGTGAGCAATATATAAAATCGAGAAAAAAAAGTAAGATATATTTATGAAGTAGGTTAATATTGTAGCAATCTTTCTTCACTTTATCATAAACTAGCATAGATCAATTTTAAACCCGGATCTATCAAGCACCGAGAGGGATCCAGTTTTTTGAGATGTACATTTTGCTACCATTTGGATCCCTCTCGATGCTTGATAGATCTGGGTTTAAAATGGATCTATGCTTGTTTAATTTTTTTTATTTAAGTCTATATGTAATTTATATTTTTCAGTTTATTTTAATATTTTTTATTTCTGTCGACTAGCATAATGTAACTAACATGATAGGATCTCCCCCATATTGGGTTAGAGAGCACCTCACTTCTCTCGGTGCAACAATGCCTTAATAAGTCAAAATTATGACCAATCTAAAAATCTAATCAAATTTTCAAATTTTCAAACATATAGATAAATTTAATATATTCAAAACCCCATGTACAAAAGACTACCAGAGATCATGTGAGACTTAAACCACCCAATTTTTCATTGAAATCAAGTTCAAACATATAGATAAATTTAACATATTCAAAACCCCATGTACAAAAGCCTACCAAAGAAGATCATGTGAAACTTAAACCACCCAATTTTTCATTGAATTCAAGTTCATTTTTCACTCAGTTATGGATTTCATATCTATGAAATAGCTTTAGGAAGGCTATTACTATTATGAGGCTATCACTTCACCAATAGTGGTTATGAAGCCTTAATTATTACATTAGGCAACATTAACTTAGGTCATGTGAGTTGTATGAAAAGACAACCTCTGTCTCCTTTTGTTTTTACAACTAGGAATCTCTCACACCCAAAGGATGGGTTTATAACCTAGTCTAGGGTCAGCCCCAATGTTGAATGAAAGAACAATCTACTCACCCAAAAGACGTTGTCACCACGATTTTATAAAGTTAAGGACCTTTGTAAACAATCCATAGATCAATTTAATTTCTTTTTGAGTGGCTCCTACCCTCAACCCAACCCCAACCCCTAGCCCTAGCCCTAGCCCTAAGGAATTGAACAAATAACCTATGATGACTTTAACTCCACAAATGTCAAACACCCTTGCACCGGGATGAACCTTGGTCTCTGGCATGCACAAACTTGGTAATATTTTTTTTCCATATATTTCGATTGTTTATTATTCATTTATAGCATGAAAGACAACAAAAATGTCAAATTGTAGGCAGTTATCCACATAAGCAGGCAGATTTTGGAGTTTAGGGTCTTGGTCACTAGGTAAGGCACGCTCCACGTTTGAACGTCCTCCATGATGTGACCGAAACCTTTTTGGCAAAACTAAATTATTAAAATCATTTTACCCCACGTCGTGGGGCCTACAACGTTTGCAGCCATGCCTTGTCACTATCAGGTATCCACGTGTCTTTTCAAGAAGACGGGGGCTCACTGA
The DNA here is from genome assembly GCA_001517045.1 of Pseudotsuga menziesii. Classification (NCBI taxonomy): domain Eukaryota; kingdom Viridiplantae; phylum Streptophyta; class Pinopsida; order Pinales; family Pinaceae; genus Pseudotsuga; species Pseudotsuga menziesii. The sequence goes on along the minus strand of LPNX010809412.1, from coordinate 268,574 downwards.
CGAAAGCGACCGTAGCATGTGGTGCGATTCGTCGGTGTCAGCAACCCATGTGATGCCGAGACACTCGTCCACCTCACTTCACGGCGGTCGACGATCAATGGACAGGGCCCAGGGGTAGAGAACTATCTTTGCAAACGTCACCACCAGCGCCGGCAGTTCGATTCGCCGTGTCCAACGTTCGCGAGTTAGTTGCCGGCAGGCGATTTGACAGCTACCCGCGCCAACAGGGACCCACAAGCTGCTGACTTGGCCTAGTCAAACGTCTACGTACTGCCTTGAAGATGTCAGTTGATGTGTTGACAATCAATGTGGTTCACGTGATGTGAGTGGGCAGGAACGTGGGATTAATCCTTACGATTATAAGTGGCGAGAGAGCTAAGGATCGAGCTGCAGATTTTTAAAGAGTTTTAGAGGGTCTTTACCCCGTATGATCAACGGTTAAAACATTTAACGGATAGCATCTAGCGGTGGGCACACCGGCTACAGATTCTATGACAAACTCTTTAAGATAGCCTCTGCACATGGAGGGAAAAAACGCCCTCGAGCGCGCTCGAGGGCGCCCCTGAGCTCAATTTGAGCGCATTTCCAGCAGACCCACCTACAGCCTGGGCTTGCCCTCGGGCGCTCAAGGTCCTCTGTCAAATCATACGGCATATACATTGTTAAATACGAAACCGTCTTTGCTGTCCAATAGAATAGTTTAAAATTCAAATTTTATTTAAATATACGGTATCTTCTGCACTAAGTCACTCGACCTTCGACCTTTGCATGTGCGCAAAAGGGGGCATCGGGTCTGTATTACGTCATCAAAACTGTGCCACAGCCCAACTCCTATTTGCTTCATGTGCGGATGGTAAGAGCTTCATGTGCGGAGGCTAAGAGTCTACATCTAGGTCCTTAGCTCTTACCATGACACGTGGTTGTTATTAATAATTTATGTAGCTTCTATTTATTGTTTATGTAATAATTAAGTGGATTATGTCAATTTGATCAGAGTTTAAGTAAGGAGTATAATAATATTTCTCCCAACCACTAGATTTACATTCACTCATTTTAATAAAATAAAACATTACACAAAATAATTTGCCCAAAATATTTTATTCTTCACTACCTAATCAAAATCATACTCTTTAATGAGATCATGGTTTATATTTTACTGGATTTGTTCCAAGATGTCAATATTTGATAGCTATTAGCATGGATTAGCATGCAAGACATATCTTTTTGTTTTTTCTATAAAGAAGACCCCTACCTCCTTAGTTACTTTCTTAGTTTATAAACATAGATCTAGAGAAATCGTTGGAACTTAAGCCAACTTGGATTCCTAAATATTAGGTTGGTGACAATGCAAAGATAAGTCATATAGGTTTTCTTCCTACAGTTTAGAATTCTGGCACTTAAATTGATTGCTAAAGAGTACTTTATGCGTGCCTTTGGCTAGAGGAGGGTTTTTTTACTAGAACACTTTTGGAAAGAGTGGGCTCATTGGGCATTTGGGGAGGTTAATTGTCATTGGTTTCTTGTATTTTTGAAATCCTTAGCAAAGTTTCTATATTATCATACTTTGATGTCCCCTTTCCAATCCTAACCTCAATCAACATCGGTAATCTAGCGTCTTCCAATTTAACAGGCAATGAAATTAATAATATATGAACTCCCTCAAAACAAAGATTCTCTCAATCTAGGATTCCCATGATCCAATTAAGCATTCCATCAACTTCACTGAGGTCATTTGGTATTTTGCGCTTAATGAATTTTCCTATTCGATCCTTACTTTTTCACTCTAGGAATGGCCATTTCCCTCATAACAATTTATAGTGTAAAACCATTCATATAATATCCAAACATATTATGCTACATTGGCCCTTCAAATCAAAGCAACTGTAGCAAATCTATAGGAGAATTCTTAGGAGAAAAAGAGGATATATCTCTTGAACAAGTGCTTATTAAATAACTATAATCATCCAACTCGGATTCACCCCCAAAATATTTTGCAAAGCATTCATCCCTAAGAATTCAATATAAGCAATAGTTGATCTCTGTACTTGGTTTGAATATGCCTTGAAGACTATAAATTCTCCAAAGTAACCACACATTCAAGTCAATTTGAAACCTATCCATTGTCATTTATTTTTAGACCACCTATCCCACATGTTATCCTTCAACTTCAATCCATCAAAACCCAAGATGTGGGGAACCTTAAAGCTAAAAATATCAAACATAGCCATGAATTCTTTGTAGTCCATATCACTAACATGCTCAACTACACAGTGACCATAGTGACCCATGGTTTTCCACCTTCTTGGACCTCCCATATCATGCAACTCATCAAAAAAATATTTTACATGGTCTTAGACATTCACATAAATCCATACGGGTAGAGACAAAGGAACCATTGCACTAAAGATCATATCTTTATTTTGACTTCCATCATGTAGGAGGCTAAGAAAACCAATGTAAAATATATTGTTGTTTTGTGGACTTTTGTAAGGCATTTATCACAATTCCTTGCCACCTAGTACTTCATACGCTTGAGGATTTGTATATTTCAACCTTAGTGGTATTGCTTGTAATGACACTTTGAAAGGTATGGAAAAGGACTAGTGAGACAAAGGAGTTCCAAAGTACTATAGGAGTTAAACAATGTTTCCCACTCTTTACTACACTTTTTGGAGTGTACATTTATGAGTTGGAGGAAAACCTAGCAAATTCATTCATTGGGTGTTATAGATGGATACTTACTCTATGGTGTCTCTATGCATATTCTCCTATTTATAGATTAAATTATCCTTTTGTCCCACTAAGTTAGCGGCATCCTAAGAAAACATGACATATTAACCTCTTTCTATTATACACCGATACGCTTCAAGTTAATCTAGGAAAACAAAAGTCATGGCCTTTAACATCCCTAAAATGGAGACAAGCAATGGGATTCTTACTTACTTAGGTGAGAGGATTGAGGTACTCTCTTGATATCTATATTTGGGGGCCCTCTTCTAATCAAGGGATATGCAACTCTTACCATCATTGAAAAACAATTTTTTCAACTTCAATGTTAGGGAATTTGATCAAAGATCTAACTCTTTCACTCACTGATCACAACTACCCTCTTATATGGGTGTGAGGTTTAGGGACTAGACCAATACATTATAGAGTGAGTGCTTGTGTTACGGAGAGAAATTCCTATGGCTTGGGGTACCACAACAGACAGCTTGACTCCAAAAATCAATCCTTTCCAATATGCAATAGAAATTAAATGTCTAACACTAAAGGATCAGACCTCGTACCTTATTCCGGACGGTTGAAGTAGATCCCCGTTGAGCTTTCCAACTTCAGCTTGAACTGATAGATTACTTCCTCAACAACAAGTAAACAATACAAGCATTCTATATATCATGGTGTTAGATCTATTCTAGCATATATAATCAATAATGTATAAGCATTTGACATAATCCCATGGATAAAATATGCATTCAAACACACATTATTGGACAAGAAAAGATATTTCTATTAATATAAATCAGAGATTACAAGATACAACCTCTAAGGACACGTCTGCGAACCGGAGAAACTAAATCCCCCACTTGGGCCTCCACCACTTCAATCCTCCATCTCTCGATAGCAAGCTCACAAGCAAAAGGCAAGCTTGGGAAGAACACAAAAATGCTCCAAGGGACAAAGGGATGCAGACTCAAGCATAAGTTTCGGCAACAATGGACTATAGTTTCTTTGCTCTCAATTCTCTCTTATGCCTTCAATGTACCAAGGGGTTCCTTATATAGCTTTTCAAAGGGATAATGAAAGGTCGAATCCGAGTGATCTCAAGGCATAGGGAAGGCCAGGAGTCAAATGAGTCAGATCCATGTCAAGGAAAACTCCAAAAGGATTTGGATTATGCACACATCCCGATGTACGCGGTTTTAGTGGTCAAACCCGCGTATGTGCGCGCTTATAGGTTTAAAAGTCGCGTATGTCATTTTTCATATGTTTTTAGGGATGATCAAGGAAATATCAAAGGGTAAAAAGTGGTCCATAGGGTCTAAGGAGTCTGTAGCGGGACAGGGGAAGGCCATACAAAGTGTGACTCACCTGGAGTGGTGAAATCCGCTATAACAGATGCCCCCTAATGTGTGAGGTCAGAGGGGTCATACGATGGCCGAAATACATTATAAGTCCATCCCAGAAGTGGAGTGATGAAGGATCCCAAATGGAAGACCAGCCACCCAATCAGCATAGTACAATAATACAACTCTGCATACAACTGCAAATACATATAGCAATCCCGGATACATAAGAGTACAATGGCCATGAATAGGCATGATACATGATATCACATAAGTGGTCATTGCCACGTACAATATACATAGATCATAATCTCCATCGTGAAGATATACAAAGGACCATGATCTCCAAAATGGCTGAAGATATACAATAGATCAAGATCTCCATAGTGGCTGGAAATATCTGACATATACTGGAATCAAGTCACGAGAGCTGAAATCTCATGAACATTGGCATGATCAAGGAGGTAGCATATAAGAGATGCCACCAATATGGAAAGTCTTCTACACAAACTGCTACGAGTACATGTCCTACTATGCGAATAGAGGTGTCGAGGTCGAACATAGTAGTCCATCGTCTGATTACCGATCATTAATGTATACCGTTAACAGACACGAGTGTTATACACCTGAGTGGCACCTCTCCGTCCAAGTGCTGATATCCCTCATGTCGGCACACCAAAGGACACTTATGGATAGAGGTTTGCCCTTGACACTATAGCTTGGCTTGTCATGAAATACATTCTACCTTCATCCAGCTAGTTACTTTGCCATTTAGCCATTTTGGGATGTATTCTCGACTCTCATTCTTGACAACTAGCGAGTCATTCGCGAGTCTCCTTCACAGCAAGTCGCGAATCCTTGTATTCGCAGGTTGCGCTTATACAGAGTCACGAATCATTCACGGGTTGCTCTACTACATACCCGCGAATGTGCTCCTTAACATAAAAACACAAAATCACGCGCTAATGGGAGTTTAGTTAAGTCATTTTACTTAATCTCCCTAACTGCTACAACTTCCCCAACCTTCGAGAACTGCCTTATTTCACCCATATAAATACAGGCCTTGGGGAGGGTTGTAGGGACGAACACTTTTGGAGCAAAGTTATGCTGGTGGATTGTTTACAGAAGTCTTTGGAGCGTGAAACTCAGAATCCTTTAGTGACAGAGGAGTCCTTGTCTCAGATGTTTGGTTGTACTCTGAACTTTCTCATTATTGATAATAAAGAGATTACTTCTTCCACATGTGTCTTATATATCTTGGTTTGATAATTGTTTATGCTTCAGTATTTCATATTTGAATTATCTAACCTGCTAAGATATATATATGAATCATACTATGTCTGGAAGATTGTCTCTGAACAGGTGAAAGAGGAGTGAACCTTGAAGACTTTGGAAGTGGAGCAGATCGGAAGAGGACTAGTGAGGATCGAACGTCATTTAACAAGTAGGTTCTTCTAACCCTCCTATTTCCTATTCTGCACTTTAGAAGTCAATTGTCTGCAAGTGTTTGAGTATGTTGGTAACCCCTGACCTACGATTATTAGGTGCATAATCCCTTACAACAGAACTGGCGACTCCGCTGGGGAAGCCTAGACTGCTGTAGGTCATTTTTGTTATCCTAACTAGTTTTTGCTTGTGAGTCTGACTGTGGTTTTTTATCCTGGATCTTGCTTGTTTCAGCATTTGATAGTCTTAGGGTTTTTCTCTGTTTTTGAGAAAGTTTTGATACCCATTCACGAGTTGTTCCATTGAACAGTCGCGAATATAGAGTTGCATTCGCGGGTTGTTCCACTGAACAGTCGCGAATCATTCGCGACTTGCACTGCTAGACAGTCGCGAGTACTCCTGGAAACTGGGATTTTTGAGTAAAAGTTTGCTTGTTCTTTTTCCTGTTATAATTCCTGTTTTCTGAAAAGACTCTCTTTAAGAATGTTGTAGAGTGGTTTGAATACCTCAGGTGATCACATCTTAGTGCTTTTTGAAAGCCATTTGAGTCTTTTACTTGTTTTATTTACTGTTTACATCTTGGAGTATTTTGGCCTGTTTGGGTTGTTGGTTTAA
>LPNX010809412.1:233273-245583 GCA_001517045.1 Pseudotsuga menziesii | reverse complement strand
ACATCAAAGGACAAAAAGTGGTCCATAGGGTCTAAGGAGTCTGCAGCGGGACAGGGGAAGGCCATACAAAGTGTGATTCACCTGGAGTGGTGAAATCCTCTATAATAGCTTGTCATGTTGTTATCTAATCATATTCATACCCAGAGATTAGTACCTCATATTATTATTCTTTTAGAATTTAACATAGCCACACTAATTGATTTAGTGATATTTCATGTGGTGATGTTGGTACATAGGGTCATACAAATGGGTAACCCACATGGTTTTGGTGGGATTGATTCATGTGGGTATGCAACAATATCTACATTGCTTCACCTCATTGATTTTGATATTAACAAACCACCCTTGCATAGATTTTTAGTAAATGCTCTTGATATCTCCAAGGGTATTTATACTTAAAGTTATAGAGCTTAGATTTTATCCACATGGTTTTTCCCTAAGAGTTGTTTCTTCCAAAATTTAGAACTACTCAAATTTGTATCTCTAGCATAGTCATAGGCTCATCAAATTCCCAAGATACACTAGACTCTACTTACGTTGTAACTTATGGGTCCCTCTAATCTAGATTAGAGTTTGGTGCTACCAACTTCACATTGAGACATAATACCATATTCCTCATTAGCACCATATTTTCCAATTTTTTTCCTTAGAGGTTGAGGCCAAGGACTGATTTGTATTCAAATGCTCTCCTTAGTACAAGATTGGAGGAAAATTATTTTATCCACAAAGATTCAATAATTCTCTATTGATAGTCATGGAATATGAGGACCTTGTATGATTAGCTCTTTTCTTCCAAGATATGTTCAAACTTCGTCAACAACTTACTAGAGGCCCATTACCCCTAACCGAGATGCACCAAATTGTTTACCTGATAATTATAACCCTTTCACACTAGTAAGAAGAGGCTTCATGGACAACTTCCATCTATTCATGAGGCGTTGTAAGGCTATTGAATTCCATGGCATCACACCCATCACATCTTTCTTTGCAACATATAATGTTAGAAGTGATACTATATTGCAACAAGTCTCAACCACGGGGACTCCTTCTTCTTGATCTTCGTCATTGTTTCCCATCCCATTGGGTTGGTGCTTTCTAGTTATTTTTTATTTTTTCCTTATTTTAGGTTACTTTTCTTTATGTTATGTATTCCTTGGGATGTTCTTTTTCCTTCCCCTTATCATTTTTACATTTTGCATCCTTGGAAATCTCATGGGTCAATTTTGACATTTAATAAACATTAATATCTTAAATTAAATCAAATTTGAAAGGGATTTTCTCATATTCTAGTTCCTAAATGTGAGTCCATCCTTCTAAGTTGGGATTAAATACTTTAGGTAGCCCCTTTTCCAAATCTACCTCCACACAAATTATGTCACATGAATACATATTGGATTTTATATCTACTTGTCTTTGAACTTTCCCAACATGTTTCCTATGGAGGCTAAGGTTTGATAATCATAGTAAATAAAATGAAGACATGGAAAACAAATCCATTCACAGAGCAATAATGGAACATTTTACATAATTTTGAGGTCCAATGACCATTTATTCAAATACATGAATGTAATCCCTATGAAATAGGGGCCACTCCCAAAAAAAATAAAATATAGATCATCCTTAAGCTCAAAGAAAAAATCATAAAACCCTTTTCCATAAAAGTTGGTGTGACGTTACCTATAACCAACTGTTGTTAATTTCATTTTTGGATTCATTGAGCGTATTAACAAGATTAACCCGGGTGTAACAAGTGTACAACATATATTTATTTCATGATGGTCTATATTGTTATGCTTAAATGCATTTTGATTAAGATTTAAACGAGCTTAGTTAAATAGTTAACTAGAACCATTAATTATAATATTTTTTCGATTTTTTATGCTTACATAACTTTTTGTTTTTTCAATTGATGCTTTAAATTTATTTTTAAGTCTGGGTGGATTAAAAAATGATTGGTGACCTATTGGCATTCACTGACCACAAGTTGTGTGGTTGTGCTAGTAAATTCCTTAGAATTTTTATTAGTAAAGATGGCAAAATATCGAGTGTATAAGTGTGGGATTCATACTCTCATCAAAGCTTGTGTGTTATGCATTCATTTTATATTTTTGGGATCATTTTAGGGATGTTTGTATGTTGTTCATAGCAACCTATTAGGTGCTTGGAAGTTGTGTTTTTTTGTTGTTGGCAAGTTACGAGTACAAAGGTAAATGAGATGAAAAATATATCCAAGTTGATCAATAAGTTTTGGGATGAAGGCATGCAAGTGGTCTAGATTAACTCTAGTGGTAAAAGGTGACCAAATATAAGTATAGTAGATGCCCTTTAATGTGTGAAGACAAAAGAGGAACTAGCAGGTGGAACACATTATAAATCACAAATGAATATGAGAATTGAACCAAGGTGAAGTCTGTAAAACTAAGGATCTAAAAGATACGTGTGATCAAAGACCAAAATATTAGATGACTCTTTTCCTGAAGGTGGGAATACCCATGCTTAGGAGGAAATTAAGTATGACCACCATATCAAGTACAATACAAATCCATGAAGTGTATATAAAATTCAAAATTTTGGCCATGAAAAAATACATAGTGGATCTATGTCACATTTAGTCCATAGCCATGAACACATTAAAAGTGGAATTATGTCTCAGTATACATTAGGAGAACAAATAGAGTTGTGAAAATTTCAAACAAGCCCTTTCAAGGACCAATGGTATATAAGGTAGTGGTACTATACAATAAAATAAAATGACACCACCAAAGAGGGATTTCAACAACAACCTAAAGAATTTAATAAAAATCCATCATAAAGTACTATTCTACACCATGTAAATAAATGAATCCAATCCGAACATGAGAGAAATTATTTAGTCATCAATGATTGGTGTATGTCATTACCAAACATGAGGTGACCCATTGGTGGCGATAATGGTCACCAAGGTACATAATACATTCTAAGAAGTGTTAATAGATGTGTCGAGGTCGAACACTTATAGAATTATTCAATCAGAGATCATTGACATATACTTATTTTCTATTGTAAGAGGACATGCCATTGTTCATTGCAATCCCCAAGTTACTATAATCATCGCTAAATATTGGTCCCATTAAAGCAAGGAGTCAAATTTATTGAGGATATATTCATTTTAAGGAGGGCATTAAGGCATATCCCATCAACTACCATGAACATGATTTGATTCTAAGCCTTTATTAATAAATTGAGAGAACGTGCCACTAAGTACAACTTTCAAATGTACCAAAGGAAAATAATACTTGAGAAAGACCCTCTAAAAAAAAACCTTGATTAAAATCACTATCATAGGTCAAGAATTCCACCGTTAAAGATAATGGAATCCAAGGTACAACATGAATCTCGATGCGTGAACAAATGTGTCATCATCAAACATGTGGAAGACCACTCAGTCAACAACCAATGATGAGTGTCATTTTCTAAAATCAAGATGACCTACCAATGATGAAAGTAAGTTTCGAGATTTTTAGGGTGTTATTGACTCTAAGTCTATCTCCTAGAGAAAGGTGTCACAATTTATAGGATAATATACACTAATGAGAAGGAATTAAGGTGTTCTTTCTCATGAACATGAGATAGAAACATTGGATGTGATATTGAACTAAGAAAAACTTAACATGGAAAAGGCTTACATGGATGGTCAATACATCTAAGGAATGACCAACATAGGTTATGAGTTTCTCTTGAACATTAGCATCACACAATGATGATTATGCAATAGTAGGCGCCAAAAGGGACTAATGATATACACCCTCATGCAAGAGGAATTAAGGATACTTCATAAGGTATGATTGAAAGAGGAACCAAATAGATTCATTTGAAGGAAAACTCAAAATCACAATATTCATTCTAAAGTAATAATAAAACCCAACCACGGAGATAAAGGACTCAAAATAGGCTCTTTGTTCAAAGGAAACAAAGATTGATTGCTTCCATATATATACATGAATCATAAAGTTCAAGTTGAATCTTCCCCCCTATCTTGATATAAATATTTGATTTTTTTGTCTTTTTCATATTATAAAGCCTTAAAAAATTCTATAATATAGTGGTGGACATGAGTGTTGCAGGGAACACAAATATGTTCCCAGCACACAAAACAACTTTGCAAAATAATGAAATGTGATGTGCAGGATGTGGACACTTATAATTGTTTCTCCTCCAAGGAAGGCAGGTTTGGAATGTAAGAGAAAAACATGAAAAGGAAAGCATTAGTTAAGAATGAAAACACATCAAGGAATTAGGAAAAATATTGTCTAAGCAATGAAACTACAAAAAAAAAACTGGAATTTGATGTAGGAGCATTTTCTCTCACTGTCAAGTTTAAAAGTTGATCAAACCAAGAGTCTTGATGTTTTCCCAAGAAGGTATTTCTATTGTAAATAATTTTAAAGGTTCCAAATTTTATATTAGAGTGTTAGAAGTTACTAGATTGATTGTTTCCAAATACCATGTAAGGTAACTCCATTTGTTTCGTTGGGAATATAACTAAGATGGGGATCAAATCAAGATAGGTTCAATATAGGTTCAAGATTATTATTAATAATTAGGTTTGCTATTTTAGGGAGTCAGTTAGAATTGGTTTTGATCCGGAAGTTTCATATTCCAAAATGTGTTTTGAGTAAGCCGATGAGCTTAGAGGAATACAAGATAGGTCAAGTAGTAGAAGAAGAGCTAGGGGTAGAGAACACCCATCTTTGTCCAATCAATCCATTAATTTTGTGTAATAGTTATGGTTTATTGAATATTTTGTGTGCATCAAAACTGGGAATGATTGTGTGTTTCTATGGATTGATCACTTGGAAAAATATCTGAATGGATGCTCAGGAATTTATTTGTAAATTCTGTAATGTTTTGTGAATGAATACTTTCATAATGGTTGTGTGTTTCTTGGTAGTTAATTGTTACATGAATATGAGATTCCTATAGAATGGGTTGAATGCCTTCATTGGAATTTGAAATCAATGTATTTTGTATGAGTTCAATATCTTTGTGTAAAGGTGAATGTGCTTAACAGTCCTTAATGGATGTAAGGATGTTGTGATAAACTTGTTGGATTTAGTGTGTTCAGTTATTTGTGTGGAATTTAAATGGTTCAAAGTTTGGTGGGACACATGCAGAGTTTTCTCGATGATATGTGTTGAAAGGAATTTGCAAAGTGGGTATCGAGAAAGTGGATATGATCTTTATGTGTAATACCTTGGTTTCAACCCCAATTGCACTAAATTATAAATGATGTAAATAGCGTTAATAAATCGTGGTGTGGAGCTCAAGGCAAAGGCCCCACCATGGATTTAGTGTTCTACGTTTTGGCAATTAAAATCGATGCTGATGGTTATCGTGCTAGCCGATGGAATAGTATAATTTTCTACATCATGTAAATATGCAATTAATAAAACACCCACAACTAGCTATGGCAATGCAACATTAAAGAGATGGGGCATGATTTCATAAGGACAGGGGGGGGGGGGAAGAAATGTTTAACCTTGAGACAAAGGGGAGAAGCCAAGTGTCAAGAGGAGAACCCATCAGCTACCAACCACCTTTCTTGTCTTATTCACCAGCCACTTAAATTCTCTAGGAGTTAGTTGGGAAGTTATTGCCTTGGATCTCAAGAGGCATGGGCAGTCGTTAAATCTGGCAGGGCCATCATCCTTGACCACACGCATTCCCAAGGGGGAGATTTCATTCATTTTTCCCTCACGCGTAGGAATTTTCTCATTCACTCAGGAAAAAAATTACTCTCACGCAATTGATTGTTCTTCTCCTCAGTCCTCCATCCTATGTTTTCTCCAGCATGATTTTGTAGTTGTTTTCATTCTCCCATGGCTGGAGAATCATTTTGGCAATGACCAACAGATTGAAGAGAGAACCACGATTTAGGAGTGGTTGTTGAGCCGCCTTCACCCACATGAAGCTAATGAATGTTTTGTGAATTCAATTTTGGTCATAGGGTTGTTGTTCCCCGATTGCCATTGTTGTTTTGGCTTCCATGATGTTTTCCTTCAATCCCAGAACTTGTAATTTCTATGTAGGCATTTTATCTCTTGGTCTAAACGATTTGGGTGTGAACATAGGTTGTTTTTTCCTTTGGAAGTCCATCCAACGTTTTCTGAATGATTTGGGTCACTTGGGTTGGTTTCCCCATTTTCCATTTCGATTTTGGGTTACCATGACGTTTTTGGTTCATACAAGAACTTGCACTTTGCTGTGTAGTGCATCCCGGTGGGGGCTTGGATGAGTAAGTCCAAGAATCCATCTGTTAGTGGCCTGACTATGGGTGTTTGGCCTTGTTGTTTGTAATTTTGTGTCCTCTAGTTACGTGTGGAAATCATGCCCAACTCGGGGGTGGAAGTGATGCTGAGAGATTAAGAGCACATTGGCCTATGGTTGGGTGGAACATTCCAGTGACATAGCTAGTTGCCAGGAAACTTCTTCGTAAGATAAGTAGTCTTGTGCATTTAACCTCTGCAATGTATTTTCCTTGTAAGTTATTCACGATCATGTGGAATGCTTGAACAAGAAGAATGTTGCTTTTTTTATGGGTTATGAATAGCATGAATGTGTATTGCTTCCACTGTAGATTTCTTTAGGCATCTGTAAATGTTTTTATGTTTAATTCATTTTATGGGTTATGATCTATGAGGGATTAGATTGCTCGATTAAATGTTAGTAGTGTTGTTTGGGTCGTGTCCTCTCGGGTGGGAGGGGACGTGATAATGTGGTATCAGAGCTCATGTTGCAGCTTTGGGCCTTAATGGACCATGCAGAATCAACCTATGTGTAGAGAAACATGCAAAGAAAAAAGTGGGAAAGGTAATGAATCCAGTAGGTTTTCTTAATAGTGATCTAGGGTGAGATATTTAAACCATATGATGAATTATAGCTGTGAATATTTCATATTGATATGTAACTGTGTTGAATGAATACCAATCATAGTAATAAATGGATCATGGGGTCTATTTACTTGTGCAAGTTCAATTCATTGTTAATAACCAAGTATACATATGATTATTGGACACGTTCCATGGATGTGATTTAAAGCATGTTAAATGTTGAATTCCATGATCTATCACATGCGATACCATTCTGCATCAGAAGTATTGGGCACTTTAGGATGTGTATCTTGAGGGAAGACAACACCAAACACTCTAACTTGACTTCACATAATTCGGTATAAGGTATGGAATCTTATCAATTTGTCCCCTATATGGAATTATTACTAGATTTCATGAGTGGGGTGGTACACCAATACTATTTACAAGAACAACCTCTTTATAGATTTGATTTTGTTGTATGTTTCCAATCCCTCAATCATATCAATGATTTCCAAAGAGATATGAAAAGGGACACACTATAGTCATGCACACTTGATCCATTGAAGAGAGAATCCCTCTCTTGACATGGTCAATATACCAAACCCTAAGTCAAGATACCAAAACCCTAACCAAATGGATAAGAGAAAAGGGTGCACCACTACAATGAATAAAATAATACATGAGTGATACAAAATAGCTCCTAGATAAAGGAGTGCTCCACAAGATCCAATCAAATCAATGAAGAAAGAGTCCAAACCCTAGGGTTTGACCCTCAAACACCTCCAACATGCAACAAACACAAGTAATATCATGTGAAAGTGTTCCAAATATTCATCCATGGTCCATCCACCAACCATTAACCATAAACTAAGGTCAATGTCTACTACAACAATGGATTTCAACTAGGGGGAATTGCAAGTTGAATGATAATGTCACTAGGAGAATTGACTAGCCTAAAATATGATTTTATGAGGGGGGGGGGTGATGAATTTGGTGGGAGGGAAAGAAGGGGGAGTTTATAGAGACAATTGTGCTACTATTGTAGATACAACTTCACATTTTCAAGGGTCAATCATGATTCATTTCAATTTACAAGTACAATAGTGTTTTGTTTGAATACATGAAAAAATATAATTTAACAATTTATTGCATAGTGTTGTGTCACATGAGTTCTGCTTAGAAACATGTCTATCAAATAATGGGATGGAGAAAGATATTCCATATTGTTTCAATCAACCATGAATTTGAAAACATCACATTGACTATATTAGAGGATGACAATTATATAAATGAATCTAATGTTATATCAAAGAAATAGGTCCTCAAGTTCACCTACTTAGGTAAAAAAAATGTAATATATATTAAAAAAATAGAAAGAAAGAGAAAATTGATGAAAGCATCTCAAGGAAAATCCAATAAGAAAAATTACTTAGCCATGTAAATAATAAAGCTAGCCACTTTAGTCACCATCCCTGTGAAATCATTCCTTTAAAGTTTCGACTTTGCTTTATAGTTTACCACTGGTAATAAGACAAGGGATCAAAACACCATACCAAATGTCTATATGTACTCGATATGGAAATGCCCTCTTTTGAGCTGACATTAATATGTTAAAACCAATATCATCCGTGGGACTGGAACTTGCCATTGGTAGTACAGAATGAGACCATTTTTTAGCATCTAGATATGTGAATTAACTTAGAGTTCCAATGGATTCTACTCCTATAGACTTGTTCTCTATGTATTGCAAAGATCCAATCACATAATCATAACCAAGTTGATGCCTTGATGGCCTAGAATCACTAGCAGGACCAAAGGGGTAGGTGGTTGAAACATCTTCATAGACAACATTCACAATATGCAAACAATGAGAATGAATGATGATCTCAATGAGTGCATGTGATAACAATGAACACCAAATGAGCTATAAAATAGTTTAACAAACTACAACATAAAACAGGCAAAATGAAAAACTTCGTAGAAAATATTTATATATGGAAAATTTTCGTACAGTTCAAAACAATATAATCATCAATAACCTGATAGATCTAGTATTATTAATAATCAAATGCATAGTTAGACACATTTTCTTCGCTCAAAGCATATTTCAATCAAATAAAACTTGTGTTTTTAGTAAAATTATTCCCATTATTAAAATCCGCTTTAAAAAATTCCTTGAAACTCATAACATATCATCCCACACAACCATTAAATGTTTTCTAGATATTTCCAGTCACTAATAATATATGATAGTATTATATATTTCCAAATACTAAATAGTCAAATCATTGTGTACATGGGTCACTGCCCTTGTCCCACAAAAAATGGGGTCTCATATGTCAATTTGGCATCTAACTAACCATAAACTAGATATTATTTCCAAACACATTCTATATTTCACTTGTATAGACTCCAGAGCTAACTCGGTGTGGGAAAATATCCACTAGAGCTCACTACTGCAACTCTGGATAATTGAATTAGTTCACAAATAGTTAACTGTCTGAGTTAGGTGAGAAAAGGAACCCAACCTCCCTTAAATCATGTAAATTGGCACTAGGATGACTGAAAGTGAACTATTTGATGGGAATCAAAGTATAACTGGACACAAAATAACATCAACTAGGGTCAACTACTGGTCACTGCTCGTGGCACTTAGGGTGGGTTCCTAAATTATATTGATTGGTCTCTATAGCTCCTAAAATCATGCAGGTAGGGGCATTGAGTGTTATGTGGGCACCATATGAGTCCCCCATGGCATTAGTGAATTGGAAATGACCTCCTAAGCTAGGAAAATACAAATAGACTATGGTGGTCAAGGGAGGATTAATTAATTAATCCTAACAACCCCCCTTAATCCTAACTTGGACAACTTGGGCCCTAGAAACTAAGTCGAAAGGTCACCCATACAATATAGATGCAAAAATGAATTCTTAACAAACCGAGGAAATGGGTAAAACCTCATGGGAAAACCTTCATGTTGCAACTGCAACCTTTTTCCCAATTTTTTGAAAATTTTGGACCCTCCCTTTTGGTTTTATCTAGCCTAGGATTGTTAGTTTCCTTAAATTTGTCATTCCTTTGCTATAAATTTTGATCTTTGAAGTCAGAAGTATGGTCAATTTTTTTTCCTTTGTTTCAGGATTTGAATGATCTAGCACTACCGTTTGTCTAGCCAATGCAAGGGAAAACTGTGGAATCTATTGTTTTATGTTTTTTTAGAGATTAACATTTTTTATTTTAGGATGACCCTTTTATCGCTATCGGGAGTCCGTTGAAGAATAAGCCAGGGCATTAGTCCTCTATGCCGCTGATGTTTTGGACGACAAACGGTGAATTCCCTGATGGATAGTTTTGTTTCTCACCGATCCATGCTTTTATCTCCATTTTGTTTTATTTCTCAAACCTTTTGTTTTAACTGTCGGTGACTTGGTTTTTATCGCTATCAGAACGATTTACAATATTGGATCGGAAACCTTGTCCTCTACGCTGCTGACATTTCAGAAGGAAATTCATGAGAGGCTCAAAGGATAGTCTTTTTGATTGTCGATGCTTTAGTGGTTAACATTTTTGATCTCTGATACATAACCATCGCAATGATAGTGCTTGGCATTGCCGACACTGCGGAAACGTTTAGGTTTGAATCACTGACACTTAGCGTTTAGGGTTTTTGACGCCTATGGGTTTAGAGTTTCACAGGACCCGTAGTTTGTTTATTGTCTGCCATTGCGGCTGTAACTTGAACTATCCTCCCGACGTTTAGAGAGGTTAACTGCCGATAGGGTTTTCCCGCTGATTTTTATTCACCAAGTTTCTATATATACATGGGGAGCCTTATTTTATCCTTTATCCGTATTGAAACTTGAATTTTTGCTCCAGTCCTTGTCGGTTGAACTTTTCATATGCCCAGCTATCTGGATCCGACTCATTAGCGTGCTACAAAGGAGATTTTTGGGTCATGTCGTCGATTGCACATGTAATGTCCTTGACCCTCTGACCGGCGAAGAGGATGCTACTATACATCAAATCATTCGGGAATCTATCCCAACGAACATGAACATACATATATGTAATGCTGAAGCATGATACTTAAAACATCAAATATATTACAAGGCATAATCATTCATATACACAATGGAAGCAAAACCTATCAATCAATACTCATGCATATACAGATCAGAATTTAACATGTATATCATCATTCATCAATGGTAAACATAATTGTAGACACAAGTTAGGAAAGAATACTTATCTTAATAAGAACTTGTTCCGCAACCAGCTACGTCACTGCAACGTTCCACCCAACCATAGGCCCGTGTGCTCCTCAATCTCTCAGCAACGCTGCCACCCCTAAGTTGGGCATGATTCCCCAAGGAATAAGGAACTAACAGGCTTACACATAACCAAGGATAACAACACCACAAGGGTACACAGTTCAGCCAAGCCAACACAATTAGGTTTATCAGGCGAACAACAGATCAGCCAAGCTAACAAAGCTGGGTTTATCAGGCCATCCAAGAGCTAGGAAAGGATAAATGCTAAGCTAGTGATCTCATTGAAGAGCTACAGACACCAACACTATAACCAACCTAGTTTCTAGAACACCCACACACACCCAACATAAGGAAATCAGTCCCTTCTCTGCAACGCAGTCCCTCAGATCCTGATCTCCCTTCCAATGATATTCAGGGGTTGTGGAGAAGAAATCCATCTCAGTATCTTTGTCTGTGTGGTTCTCAACCCAACAGGTTTATCAAGCACCTCAGGCCCTCATTCACCAATCCAATACAATCTGAGGACAAAGCCACTGCATGCAAGCAGCCAAACAACTATTCAAGCTTTTACAGGGGAAAAACACAATCGACCAGAACATAGGAACTCTCCACAATTATTCAAGTGACACCACCACAAAAGGGAAAACACAACCAAGTAAAATGTGGGCAAACAACAACCCACAAATGAGTATGAACCCACAACACTTGATGCTTCAATGCAACTGCTGGAGAAATTGCACCAGCAGAAAATGGGGAAAGAACAACTTCCAACTATGCGTGATGGAAAAAGATGCAACCCATAGAACTATTGATGCCATTATAGCCATGATTCAGTGATGGAAATAATAGAACCATTATGCAGTCTAACAATGGTGGAAAAAAGGACACAAAACTCTGCATGAACATAGGAAAGAATTGATCTGTAGGCCAACAAATCTGTGAGGCAGAGGAGAACCATCTTTCTGTGTGAACGGGGAAGAAAACTCATAGATTAGCAATACACATGAGAGAGTGAAGGAGAACCCCCAACAATGGAATGTGGAACCTTTTAACCTTGCCCAGCGTGAGGGAAACGAATAGACTCTCGATCCCCATAGTGGACAGACCATCCGTACCCCAAGGCACGTCGTGGGGAGAGTGTGAGTGTGGTGGTCTTCTACCAGCCAATCACTGCCCCCAACTAACAAA